>PVHT020000256.1:4884775-4919307 GCA_004024745.2 Catagonus wagneri | reverse complement strand
TTACTTCTTGGGAACCAAGCAGTAACTCTGCCTGAATATTTAAGAATAGTCTAAAAGGGATGAAATTGGGACTTGGAGCTCCAATTTGTCCTTGGACGTGTGCTCTGTGCCTTGCCCCCAGTCCACCCCCAGAGCCTTGCAAAAATAGCTTTGCAGATAATACAAACTGGGAGTGTGAAAAGAACTGGAGAGGGCTGCTTGCATGGCTCTGAGAGAAAATACAGGCACATGTGACTATCTACTTGGACGATCCTAATTGATGACACATGGACATAATATCCTTCAAAAAGCTAATCCGTGCCCTACCCATGATGAAAATACCTTAGAGCTGGCTTGCATTTTATGTCTAATTTAGCTAGTGTGATGGTTTGCATTATGGGCTCTGGAGTCAAACTGCTGAGGTTCGAATTTTGGCCCCATCCTTTGCAAGCATCAAGACCTTGGGCAAGCTACCTCTCCGAATGTCAGTTTCCTCATGTGTAAAATCATCAAAATAGTCGTGTCTCCCTCAGAGTCCTGGGGATTAGATGTACATGCTTTGTACAGTGCGTGAAGATCAGTAAATGTGTGATAAACATTAGCAGTTACTGTTAGTACTTATCCTTTATTTCCTAAAGGTTCTTTGCAGGTGGATTTTAAGTGTTAAGAAGAACTATCGGAAGAATGTTGCCTATCATAATTGGAGACATGCCTTTAATACAGCTCAGTGCATGTTTGCTGCACTGAAAGCAGGCAAAATCCAGGTACTTCTAGAGCCATTAAATTATTTAAGATATTTTGTTGCTTAGTAGTAAAATTTACAGCATGTTCTTTCAGATTTGTTTTTAATGTGCACTAATGATGATTGAGAATAATATTTATTGCCACTTAACATTTTGTTAATTAAAGACTAGCTTGGCAAAATACTTTAATTACTAATTTTCTTTCATATGTAATATATATGACATTTAAAAATCTTTAAAATAACTTCATGTTAAACTTAATAGCTTATAGGCAAATAAAATAACTTCTTTCAGAGGAAATCTCTTCACTATAAGAAAAATTATCAAATTTCTCGTGTTCACATTCAATCTCCCATAGTGGAATTCCTCATAAACCTTTCAGGTCCTGAACTCAGCTCCATAGATGAGTTACGGGTTCTCTATTGCATTTTTCTCTGGAGCACTCTGTTAGTTTTATAAGTACTTTCATGGAAAAGGTTTTGGTTTCATATACATTTACCAGAGACTGTTTACAAGGAGGATCAATGCAGAAAACGTTCAAGAAATTCATTCCTTTCCAGGCCAAATTTTTCATATCTCTGTCCTTAGATTCTAACTTCAGTGGGAATCGACTAGTTATTCTAGGTAAGTGATTCCAGGCACCCGTCATATAACTGTTTTTAATTCAGCGCTTCCATGCTCTGTTTTAGTTAATAAATTCTAAAAATGTTATTCTCTGTCTCTACCTTCATAGAGTGCACGTTTTAACTGGCTAGAGCTTAAAAAAAAGTGATGTTGTCCAAGAAGTCATATCACATACCATAGTAGTATAGTAGTATTTTCCTGCCATAGCAAACATTTATAAAAAAATAGGGTGAACTCATCTGAGGGCATGAGAAGGTCATAAGGACTATACCACTGAAGACTATCCTTGGTTTTTGTGAAGAATAACAAAATGGTGATTTTTGTATATGTTGTAGACATACTCTACAGAATGTTGAACAATTCCAGCAGAATGGAACTGATAATAATTTCAACTTGGAATTTCTGTTGTGGCTCAGTAGATTAAAGAATCCGACTTGTAGCCATGGAGATGTGGGTTTGATCCCTGGCCTCGCTCAGTGGGTTACGGGTCCGGCATTGCCACAAGCTGCAGCACAGGTTGCAGTTGCAGCTCGGATCCCACAATGCTGTGACTGTGTCATAGGCTGGCAGCTGCAGCTCTGATTCAACCACTAACCTGGGAACTTCCATATGCCTCGGGTGTGGCCCTAAAAAGAAAGAAAAAACAGTAATAATAATTTTAACCTTGTGTTTTCTTGCTAATGGAGAACAGTAGTATAGATAATACAAATGGTAGGTATTTTTTAAAAATAACCTATATTTGACTTTGTAGTCTATTGCGCAACTTTTCAAAGCCAAATTTTCATCCTAATCCTTTTTTTTCCCATTGTTTGCTAATATTCATATTATATATGCTCCTTAAGGATAGAGCAACTGGTAGCAGAGAGAGAAGGCAACAGAATCTGCAGGGAACTAAAAGCCAGAGAGAAAACAATTACTTAAAGTTTATTTGGATTATTCTACATATATGTAGACAGTTAAGAATTTAAAATGTTGACTTTGTAGATGAACATATTACTGATTGTTGGCGGCATTTGCCCTTTTTCTGCTAATAGTAATCTTTTTTTTTTTGGTGTTTTTTGTCTTTTTAGGGCTGTACCCGCAGCATATGGAGGTTCCCAGGCTACGGGCTGAATTGGAGCTGTAGCTGCCGGCCTACACCACAACCACAACAATGCCAGAGCCAAGCTGCATTTGCAGTCTACACCACAGCTCACATCAAAGCCAGATCCTTAACCCACTGAGCAATGCCAGGGGTCAAACCCAAGTCCTCATGAATACTAGTTGTGTTAGTTAACCACTGAGCCACGGTGGGAACTCCTGATAATAGTAATCCTATTCTGAAGACAAAGCACAGCCAATTTCCTGCAGAACGGGATCCTAGAGAGAGTCCTTTGTGAGTAGAAAGCATCACGTATGTAAAGCACTAAAGGAAGCAAACATGTGCTTGGTGGAAAGAGGTCGTATAATGCCCTTCACCAAACTGTTCTTTCTCTTTCTTCCCCCCACTGTCCTTGGTGGAGCAGAGGAGGCTGACTGATCTGGAGATCCTCGCACTGCTGATTGCTGCCTTAAGCCACGATTTGGATCACCGCGGTGTGAATAACTCTTACATACAGCGGTAAGGCATTTGCCCCAGCAAAGAAGAAAATGTTTCTTGTAAATTGTATGGTTGTCTTTTTAAAAGCAAAAGGCACAGCAAAAATTTGATGGCACAAAATTTCAGTTGGTCAGGGTCCCATCACCTACTCTGGTTTTATTTAAGGGAAATGGAAAAAACAATGCAAATCCAGTATCGTGTTGGTAATGTTTCTGGTCTGAGGCTCAAAAACTATTTACCTGGAGAACCTTATTTCATTAGGTAATTAGCAAAAGTTTTGATTCAGTTTATGTACACCCAGCTTAAGAGCCTCATTGGAAAATTGTTAAGACTAGTTCAAAAAAAGGCAGAATTTCACCCTGGAGTAAAAGATAATATTTGAAAAGTGCTTAGCTTGATCTTAGGTACTTAGGAAGTGCTACCTAGAAAGAGGCTTCTGGCCTTAGTGAAGGCAGCAAAGCACAGTGTTAGGGAGTTTGGCTCTGCAGTCAGACTTGGATTCAGATCCGCACGTACTGTGGAGTTCCTGCATGACCATGGGCCGGGCCTTCATCTCTCCACACCGCAGTTTCCTGACTTGTGAGTTCAGATAACATCATTCCTGCCTCACAGGGCTGATGTGAGTTGAGTTTTCAGAGATAACACACATCACTACCAGGTAGTATGCCTGCTACATATTTAAGTGTTTAAATCTTAGCAGCAGATGCTAGTGCTAGTCCTTCTGGCCAGTGTTTGCGCTGACTTTGAGAGTAAGATGCTAACTCTTCAGACGAGTTTTTCAGGCTCCCTTACGATCCATGCTCAAGGAATATGTGCACTGACAAATAAGATAGTAGAAATGACTTCACATTTCATCAGATTTTTGAGCCATTGTGACATTTTTATTTTCTTGCAGCAAGTTAGTTGAAAGGCCTACATTTTCATGGCAAAATCTCTTAACTACTGAGCACTTTTTAAAGTATGCAAGTGATTCAACTAATGCCTAATTCTCTCTAGGAAATTCCAGATGTCTCGTATCTTGAGGGAATTTCAGAAAGCTCTCTAATCACATTCCCTTTATCTAAATACAGTAAACAGAAAACTTCATGTAAAAAGAATTGTAGCGATTTAGCAATTGTGTCCTCTGCTGACCTTTGATGAGAAAAGATAGCAAGCTCTTGCTTGTCAGAGGCCAGCTGTTTCCTCTTTAAAATCTAAATGTTTTAGAGAACTGACTGGGTGACATGTTATCTCCTGTGCTCTGTCATGTGATTGTGGTCCTGAGCCTCCCAGCGACACAGAAGTAATTATGAAAGGGAACGATGACATGAAAAGAGTCATGGCACGGAGTGAAGCACAGCCTAAAGATCAGAGCTGGCATGCTGCTTTCTCTTCCTGCCTCAGCACTGAACATCATCTTTCTAGGATATGGATTATTAGTATATGAGTTGCTCCAAGATGCCATATAACCCTGCCTTGGAGTGAAAAAAAAAAAAAAAAAACACTCAGCTATTTTTTCCTTTGTTTATTTAAAAATAATTACCCAGAAAAACATCTGGAAAAACGTCATCTTCCCTCTTCAAAAAAAAAAATTCCTGGGAAAAAGTCACACTGTAGAATCTTGCTTTCACATACACCACAAGGCAGACTTCCACCAAGTAATAATATCTTAAAAAGAAAAATCAAAGGAGTTTCAGAGATATTTATTTTTTCCTACATCCCTGTGGTTTGAATAGAGGAAGCCAAGAATTTTCCAGGGATGTTTCTCTTTTACTGTGCTTAGTGATAAGCGAGTAAATACCTCAAGTAGGATTTTCTTAACCAAGGGACTCTTGGGAGACTAAGAGTCCCAGAAACACTTCCATACAAAGAAGTAACTTCTGGAGTTCCCTGGTGGCTCAGCAAGTTAAGACTCTGGTGTGGTTACTTCTGTGGCTCAGGTTCAGTCCCTGGCTCGGGAACGCTTCTGCATGCCATGTGCACTGCCCAAAAAATAAAATGGAAAACTTCTCAAGAGATGTACTGTGTCCAGACCCTCCAAAATTCAAACACTCTATAAAGAAAACCAAAGCAATTTTTAAAAGGCACGGAAATAAAAGGAATACCTCAGAAAGAGGAAAAAGGCCTCATGTGGTAGTCAAAGTTAGAACTAAACTTCTCCAGTCACTCATTCTTCTTGAACATCTTTTCAGAAAGTTAATTTGAAGTAAGATATTCCTTGTTTAGGAAACTGTATTTTGATACATGGTCTAATTCTTTGATTCCTTCCTGGCTTCGGAAGATCGCAATTACGAGTGGCATTGCTGGCAGGCCAGTGAGGTATTTAGGGCAAGAGTTCACTGCTTGTGCTTTCTTCTCCCACATGGGTGGATGAAGGAAATAGTGGTTTCAGATAGATACTGAATTAATCATTCTTTTAAAAACAGGCTGTCATGGGAACAAAATGGCTGAAGTACAGACATCTGCTTACGTAGAGAAATTTCCCACATTAGGCCTGCAGTCAATAGAAGAAGACTGTTGTAGATGCATTTATTTGGTTAGATTAAGGGCTGGCGGTTCCCGTTGTGGCACAGCAGAAACGAATCCGACTAGGAACCATGAGGTTGCGGGTTCGATCCCTGGCCTTGCTCAGGGGGTTAAGGATCTGACGTTGCTGTGAGCTGTGGTGTGGGTTGCAGACGCTGTTCAGATACTGCATTGCTGCGGCTGTGGTGTAGGCCGGCCGGCAGCTGTAGCTCTCATTCGACCCCTAGCCTGGGAACCTCCATATGCCACGAGTACGGCCCTATAAAGGGGGAAAAAAAAGAAAAAGAGGTAAAATGACCAAATGTGACTTTTTTTTCAAGATTAAAGATTCATCAAAATCAGAATAAAATAATTTCCTGGTAACCACAATCAGATCGTGTGTATTTGTCCTAAAAGAACATCTTGCTCTGTGGTCCACTCTGCTCAATGAAAGAGGAACTGGGGTCATGAATGTACGCAGTGGTAATAGAGGGTCAGCAGGCTCTGAGAGACTTAAAAGGGCAATAAACACAGTGCAGGAATCCCAATGTGTGAGGTTCAGACTGAGTGAAGTCAGTTTCAGCCAGGAATGAGATCAGCCCTGGTAAGGTTGGAGGGCTTGGGACATTGGAGATCTGAATGTGAAAAAAGTGCAAGTTCAGTTAGTCCTAACATCTGTAGCTAATAATAATAGTAATGATAATAATAGAAACTGACACTTAATATAGCTTTTATCATGTGGCATTTGGAACTTCTTCTAGCCCTTTATATACATGATTTCAGTTGGCTCTTAAACCACCATGCAGGTGCTGTGGTGGTTATGGAGCCTGGATACAAATTCAAATCCTGACTCCTCCTCTCACCATGTGACCTTGGGCGAGTCATTTAGCCTCCCTCCCAGTGTTTCCTTCCCTGTTATAGTAGATTCATGACAGTACCTGTCTCACAGTGTTGCTTATAAGGATTAAAGGTATGAATAGATGCAAAGTGCTTGGAACAGGACCTGGCACAGATGACCTGCCCTGCAGGTTTTAGCTGTTCTCAGAGAGATGCTGTTAAGGACAGGTAAAAGTTCAAGATCTTGCTTTGTCCCAGGGAGGAGCAGGGAGTAGCAGAGACTTCCTGGTGGCATCTAGGAGCTTATGGAACAAAGAAAGGAGTGTCTATTGTGGATGTGAAAAAAGACAGCAGAGTCAAGGAGGTCCAAGAACTGGGGTCACAAGGCCAAATGAATCATTGACTTGAATGTCTGTGATCCCAGAGAAGAGGAAGTAAAATAACCCCTGACTGATAAAAGGCAATAGAGATGATTTAGAGAGAAACTGTGAAGTTAAGAATTAAATGGATTGACCTGGGCTGCAAAGAGGAGCTAAGAGATTTGAGCCCAGAGCAATATATATGGATGAGAAGCCAGATTAAGGATGGTTGTTAGGGTCAGTGAAAAGGAAGACTGCTGGGTGGCTGTGTTTATCTCATGGAATTTTCATATTCTTTTGATTTCTAAGGCTCTATGTTTCTGGGACATTGGCCTCATTTCTGCACCAGCATCCTGATGGCACTCTCAGAGAGATGGACCAACAACAGCAGGACAAAAGGAGATTCAGGGAGGGCGTGCTAGTCCATTTACTGCTCCCGATATCAGTGGGGGCATAAAACTGCAGCAGCAGAGTTTTACTGGGTCCTTGTGACATGACCTCATTATAAAGAGGCAAATGGAGCCTTGTGATTGAAAGAGTAAAAAGTAACAGGATATAGAACACATTGGTATCTATTAATATCTTTGTAAACAGGAAATTTGGGGCGTTTATCACCCTTTCATTGATTCATAAATCCATATTTTTAAAATATAAGTAAAGGCAAACGCATAATTTGAATTCATCTATCTCACAAGCCAAGAATTTTCTCTAATGTGAAAGTCCTTTCTGAATTGTCTAAAATTGTAATGTTCAAAGTTTTAAACATGTTTGTGTTATACGTGCCTAATCACATTTCTAGACCAGCTTCTAACCAGGTCAGTGAGTGGCTTCTGTGTGTGGAGTGCAGTGGGTCACGAGCCATCGTCATGCAGTGAAGAGGATGTGTGTGAAGCCTGGCTCTGCCGTTTGTATCGATCGTGAACAAGTTAGATAATCTCTCTGAACTTTTGGTCATCTAAAAAGCAACTGCTGAAATGCCAGTTTTAGAGAAGGCTCAGTGTGGGTCGCCCTGGAGGCCCAGCCTCAGACAGAAGGCAGCGTGCACATCTCTTATTTGTGCATGTGGTCCCAGGGAGCAGGAATGCAGGCGTGGGTGTGAGAAGCAGAGAAGGGAAAGCCAAGAGAAGGATAGTGTATCCAGCTTCCACCCATTCAGGCAGCTGGTGCTCAGTCCTACCAGGTGTTTTTGAGAAGTTTTAGGACATGAGACCCAGAACTTTTCATCAACAGGGACAGGAGGGGCAGCTGACCACAGGCCTCTGTGCCCACTGGTCACCAGCAACCTCACACTCTAGGCTGAACAAGCATGAGTGCAGAGAGCATTCCTGTGGGTGGAAGTGAGAGGTGTTCCCTGGGCCAGGACAAGGCACCTTCTGATGGGTTCCTCATGCAGTC
Source organism: Catagonus wagneri (assembly GCA_004024745.2). Taxonomy (NCBI): domain Eukaryota; kingdom Metazoa; phylum Chordata; class Mammalia; order Artiodactyla; family Tayassuidae; genus Catagonus; species Catagonus wagneri. The sequence continues at coordinate 4,911,307 of PVHT020000256.1, read as the reverse complement.
TGTTAAAGCGTGCAGGCAGCTGGACCTCCGTCGGTGGCTGGAGTGTGAGATGAGACTGAGGATTTTGATATGGTGAGCTGATGTGTCCCATACAGGGTTATTGTAAACATTAAATATAAACTACTGTGCGCAGTGCCTGACATGTTATAGGCTCTCAGTAAACAGTAATAGCTTTCATCAGGGAAAACAAATCTACCGAACACAAGAGGTTTACAGTCTAACGGAGTAACAGACTTATAAACACCCAACACCTGGCCGGATAAAACCAATATTAAACTAATACTGTATGTGCTTGGATTTCTTATATAAATGAAAATGACAGATACTCTAGGAGCTTTTCCTTTTCTAAGGCAAGGGAACGAGGAAGGCTGCAATTGTATTGAAGCTGACTTTAGCGCATCTAGTCTGAGTGATGAAAAAATGCTGTTGACAGGAGTTACCATTGCAGCTCAGCAGGTTAGGAACCTGACATAGTGTCTGTGAGGATTTGGGTCTCGCTCAGTGGGTTGAGGATCCAGTGTTGCTGCAAGCTGTGGTGTAGGTCCCAGATGCGGCTTAGATCCCGAGTGGCTGTGGCGTAGGCCAGTGGTGGCAGCTCCTGTCTGACCTGTAGCCTGGAGTTGAATCAGAGCTTTCATATGCTGCAGGTGCAGCCCTAAAAAAGAAAGAAAAAAAATGCTGTTGTCAGAATACAAGGCAGGGTTTGTTTAAGCCAGGCCCTTGGTTATTCCAGGCCATTTCCCTTCATCATCTCATCTCATCCAGGATGTACTTGGATTTCTAAGCACATCTCCCTCTCCAGAGCAGACCTCAGTACCAACATTCATACCTGCTTGGTTTTACCTCGGGCACCTTAAAATCACTAGATCCAGCACTCAGCTCATCATCTTCCCCTCCTTCATCCCCTTAATCGCCTTCCCTCTTTTCTCCTATGTCAGTAGATGACCAGGCAGAAGCCTAGCCCCGCGCTTTCCCCCTTCATCTACCTCATCCCCACTAGTTCCCAATGTTAGGATGCACTGCCAACTCCTGACTAATCCACTTCCTAAGCAGCTCTCGGATAAGCTGCTTCTGGGATTCTACCCAGGCTGTCTCTTACCTAGCTTACTAGGACAGTTCCCGGTAGTCTCCATGCATTTCCAGTCTGGGTTCCAGCAAGTATATCATTCTTACAAACCTCGTTTTAGCCCATCCATTGTCTTCCTACTGTCCAGTGTTAAGCACAGTGTCTGGCCCATTGTACAACTTACTAAATATGGAAGGAGCAAAGAAGACCAGCAGGCAGGAGCGACTCTGGGAAACGTTACAACAGGAGTGGAACATGGCAGTTTGGGAATCAGCAGTACCAGTGGTGGATTAAACATTTTAATACAGGAGTGGATGAGATGACCCATTCATTCTCTTACCTTTATTTTCATTTTACTGTTTTTTTTCCTTAAGCGTCTTTCACTCTACACATTCCCCCCCACCCCACCCCTGTGTTACACTTCTTTAGCCTTGGGTAGCTTCCTTGTCTTCAACAAATTAAATGCCAAGTAAAATAATGACTCATGTATAAAGAATAACAAATCAGTTGTATTATCTAACACTTGTTTGATGCTTTATAGTTTATAAACACCAGTTCTATAAATTCAAGAAACAGAGACTTTTAGGAACTGTAACTTTTTCTGTTTCTTTTAAAAGAAGAAATAGTGGACACTGTACTTTTTTCACATGTGAAGAAGGGTCAGGAGAAATAGGAGGTGGAGGACTCTGTTTGTCATGATTTGGGACTGTTACGTATAACAGATTCACGATAATATCCCTCCCGTTTACATCTCTCAGCTAAACGGTCTCTACTCTTTTCCCCAAGTTCAGTATAGTGCACAACCACGATGTTCGCCTGGATCCGAAAAGGGGAACGTTTTCTGACCCAGCTGTCTCCTTCCTTCCTCCAAAGGGGGGTGTGCAGCGACCATCACTCTTTCCCTGGCCTCTCTTCACGCACACCTCAGCTCCTTCCATCTCAGTCAACTCTTTACTCATACACAGGCACACATCAGGACACTGGCCTTCAGCCTGATTTCAGAGGAAAGGCTTGCATGGAATTTGTTTCAGATTTTAAATTAATTGCAGTTTTGAAATTGAAAAATAGTGACAGCTCTTTCAGAGATTTTTTTCATGTGTAGAGAAAGTAATCTTTTTAATTTATTCCTTCTGCTTTTTTTTTTTTTTTTGCTTTTTTAGGGCTGTACCAGTAGCATATGGAGTTTCCCAGGCTAGGGGGTCCAATCGGAACTGCAGCTGCTGGCCACCACCACAGCTACAGCAACATGGGATCCAAGCCACACTACAACCTACACCACAGCTCATGGAAGTGCTGGACCCTTAACCCACTGACTGAGGCCAGGGATTGAACCCGCAACCTTATGGTTCCTAGTCGGATTCGTTTCCACTGTGCCATGATGGGAGCTCCTCCTCTGCTATTTTAGTAGATGTTAAAACCAATGAAATTCTTTATACGCTAAGCCAGCAGCAGTTACATGGGTACTTGAAAACAGTTTGACTCTTTAACTGTATTTCCCAGAGATCACCTCATTCTTTTTAGTAAAAGGAGAGGAAATTGATGGATTAATTTTTGTGAAGTAGCCTCTTTTTCAGTTAGCCTGTAATAAGAAGAAATTGATAAACTGATATGTTGGGGAAAGTGATACTTTTTTAAACTTTTTTTCTTTCTTCAACGAACTGTTTTTCAGAAGTGAACACCCACTAGCTCAACTCTACTGCCACTCAATCATGGAGCATCATCATTTTGACCAGTGCCTGATGATTCTTAATAGTCCTGTAAGTACCTAATTTATGGTTGTGGAATTTTAAAAGAGCTTTATAAATTCAGTTTTATTTTTAAGTTTTGGATTTATTCCCAGCATCATAAATTCTTGAGCATGCTTGATTCCTTTTTGGGTAAGAAAGGCAAAGCCAAAACATTTGAGATCTTCACAGCCTCACTTTTCTAGAGACCAAAACTAACTAAATGTTGCCTGATAAGGGAAACTTGGTTACTCACCTCTGTTTGGTTATTAGAAACAAATATGTCTTATTTGTATTTAGTATTTTATGGCTCTCAGTTAATTCTGTTTTCATTTTTGTTTTGTCAGGTGTTGATCTCAGAAGTTTACTTTGACAGGGCAATCGATACCTTTTCCTCGTTTTATTGAAACCTCTGGCCACTCATAAACGTTTTCATTATGGAATAAAGCTAGTTAACAATTTAGCTAAATGAATATCTATCACTGTGAGAAAGTATATGATATGCTGTGCTACATGTATTTATGTTAAGGAAAATAAGATTAACGTGATGTACACCAGAATGTTCACAATGGCCATCTTTGTCTAGTTAAATTGTTAATACTCTATTTTCTGATTGTATTTGTTCATTATTCACTTTCTCCATTGTATGTATGCATTACCTTTTTAATAAGAAAGAAGTGAAACTTATAGCAATTACGTTGAATAAGCATAATGCACGGTATATAATCTTAAAGCAATTTTGCCTCTGTTTCTTTATATTTGCCCATTGGGGCTGGTTTTGAGCCATAGAAGAAAACTCACGAGGCTCATAGTTTTTCTGGTCACTCTTTTGTAAGTAAAAGCCCTCTAGTTAATTTGAGGTCCCAAAATATAGCATACAGTTCTCAGTGTAGAAACCAAAATTTCCAGTGCGAAGTCCAGATCTTGGACTTGATTTAACGTTTCAGGTTCTCCCCTCACTGCCCTGGTTGGCGTCTTTCATCCCTACCTTGTGTTTCTTCTTTCATCCCTAACTCCTTGCTTTCTCCCAAACTCCCACATAGTGTCTTTCTCCTCTGGATGTGGAAATAGGAAGGGATATAAGAAAAGGGGCAAGAACATTCTCAACAGGCTGGAACTGTTATGAATATTGCTCTTTTGGTGCCTGGTAGGTATTTAAACTAAGTTCTAATGGGAATTCCATGAACCTGGCCAAGCATCTGAATAGTGGGCTTTTTCCACTGATGTTCCCTTACTGTGAGTATCATCTCTGTCTAGGTTATCACCTTATGGCTCCCTCCTCAGCTCCTGGAAATCCAACTGTGGGCTTTCAGCTCCTTTCCGCTAAGGTTCTTTTGCTCTCTTCGTGGTCCTCTTCAACAGGACAGGACTTAAACTGACCCCCGGCTGCCAAAACTCAGAGAAGGCAGGTCATCCGGTACAGAAGCAGTCTCTCCTTCACTGCTTGATCAGAGTGTCTAGCCAGCCTGTGTCTCTCGCCTTTTAGATTTTCCAGACAGAAATGAGACACAAGGGAACCGTGGCCCAGCGCCACCCACCAAACTCCAGGAGACAGATGCAGGGAGGGACCTCAAGCCGGCTCTATTTTACTTGAGTGAAGGGGGGCACAGTCAATCCCACCTCTCACTAAGGGTGAAGGGTTCAGAGCTAAGTGGCCAGTTTTGGCACCTCATATTCTGCACATGCTCTAGTTCAGACTGTTTGCTACAGATGTGATTGTTTAATATGAATTAGTTCATCTCTGAGTGGGAAGTAGGGAAATGGTATCAGAAAAATATATAAGTTGTACTGTTTCATGCACACGTTCTCTTAGGTAAGGTGCCAGAATTACGGGAGTTGAATTTCAGCCTTCAGCAGGGAAGGAAAAAGCCCTCTGCTTGACCTCTGCGTGTACAGCCCTTTCTGTTCTAAGAATATTGAAAACGGGCACTTGGCCCTGAGGCCCGCTCCCTTGCCTACACCTTTGGGAGGTTGCTCTTCCTTCACTATCCCCCTTAAACAGCCCCACGGTCTCAGTGATCAGTTCCATCTGCATTGTCTCTGGGCCTCCACAAACCAGCATTTCCACTCAGTTGTTTGTGTGCTTCTTGAATACCCTCAGAGGCAGCCTCTAGACTGGCCAGCCCGGCCTGTCCAGGTTACCTCCGGATGAGCCAATTCTTGATTTGGTTTGTGCTCTAGTTATAAAGTTACATAGGCTTTAAGTGGCCTTCACCAGTTTTTTTCCATAAACCATGTTATTTTTAGTGTGTAGTTTTTCTGAACAGAGACATTTCAGGAATGTATATGTTGAGTTATAGCAAAAACATCTGTACATAGTTGGAGTTTGCTGTCTGCCCTTCAGCTCAAACTTCACTTTAATATCCTATTTAGTATTTTTTTTTTTTTTTTTTTTTTTTTGGCTGTGCCCATGGCATGCACAATTTCCCAGGCCAGGGATCAAACCACAGCCACAGCAATGACCTGAGCCACGGTAGTGACAGTGCTGGGTCCTCAACCCACTGAGCCAGGGAATCCCTACTTAGTTTTTTTGTCTTATTTCAGCCACACCCTTGGCACGTGGAAGTTCCCGGGACAGGGATCAAATCCAAGCCACAGCTGTGACCTAGGCCACAGCTGTGACAATGCTAAATCTTTAACCCACTGTGTTGGGCTGGGGAACTGGTGCTTCAGCAGTGACCTGAGCCACCACGGAGACAGTGCTGGATCCTTAATCTGCGGCACCACAGCTGGAACTCCCCGTTTAGTTTTAAAGAAAGAAAATATGTTAAGCTTTTAATGAAAAGCATATTTAACAGTATTCCTGTCATAGCTACCTCTTTTATTAGGTTACACAGCTTATTACGTAATACTTAACATGTAGGGAATCTGATTGTACCTATGGCTGGCCTCACATTATAAGACCTATCTATATATTCTGTCTTTGTAAGCACCAACATACAAGAATTTACAGCCTTTGCCTTTGGAAGGGAAAATAAAAATATAATACCAAAGACACTTCCACTTTTCCACTTAAAATAGCTTATCTTAAAATAAATAAAAGTATCAGAAACTACTTTCTGAATAGCTTTATTCCAGGTAGAATCTAAAGTGATTTAGTCTTTAAAAATGTTTCTTGTGTAATCACAGATTCATTAACTGGATATATGCCACAATTTTGGCATCTAGTTATCCTCTAACCAATGTTTGGCCCTGGCCACCACACTCAATAGTTTTCTTTCTTCAAAACAACGTCCTTTGCCTCCAGATCCTATTCCTAGGCCTCTGGGTTTTTTCTCAGCCTTGAGGTTTAGGAAACACATCTGACTCAATTTACAGATGTCGTTTGGAGTATATTCTGGGTACCGAAGGTGTATTTTACTTAGTTCAAGATTAGAGAGTCACTGTGATTTAAATTATAGGCAAGAAGTAAAAAATGGTTACCCAGAAAAAACTTTATATAATTTTCACGTGGATTAGCTACTTTTAAAATCTTTATAATGTTTCAACTCTTGCTTCGTTTATACTGCCAATAAGCACACCACTGGCTCATGCTCCCACCCATCTATATCAGCATGTTCCTAAGGAATACACACTGTTTTCAAGATTAAGTTAAAATTATATAAGTTTGCAACAAAAAGTATCACTGGACTTACTACAGAAACCCAGAGAAATGATTTGCAAAATAATCAGCTGTCAAAATTTAATCACTCTATTCTTCACATCTATTAATATGGTTTTTGATTTTTCAAAGATTCACTTGCTGTCAGATTATAGCAATTAACCTGAAACAAAGGAAAAAGGTATATACCTGTAAGATTTTTAGGCCTGGACTAAGGCTTAAGGAGTGGAGGTTGGGAAAACATGCATATTTAGGCTGATGAACCATAATGAAGCTGTTTTTTCTTACATGATAAGGCAGAGGGGGTGGGTGCATAGAGGGGAAACATTATTTCATGGTATTTATTCTATGTAAGCAGGTGTCCCCCGTCTTCCTTAGTTCAAGTACTAGACGTGTTTAAGAGATGTGACTACATTTTTTTAGATTTTGATTTTATTCTTGTGAGCAGCTTCTCCAGGTGGAGTGTTAATAATGGTTTTCTTTTTTATGAAGGGCAATCAGATTCTCAGTGGCCTCTCCATCGAAGAATATAAGACCACGTTGAAAATAATCAAGCAAGCAATTTTAGCTACAGACCTAGCGCTATACATTAAGTAAGTTTTAAGAAATTTTTTTTTTTGGTCTTTTTAGGGCTGCACCCACAGCATATGGAGGCTCCCAGGCTAGGGGTCCTTCGCCACAGCCACAGCATTGCAGGATCTGAGCCACGTCTGTGACCTACACCACAGCTCACGGCAATGCTGGGTCCTTAACCCACTGAGCAAGGCCAGGGATCGAACCTGCATCCTCATGGATGCCAGTCAGGTTCTTTACCTGCTGAGCCACAACGAGAACTCAGAATTTCTGATGCTTAACTGCCGGTACATCTCTGAAGCTGTGCACACAGCAAATAACCATCTCAAGGTCACTGCAAGCTAAGGTGGCTAACCTAGAGATTATGTAGAGCATTTGTTTTCTCCTTCCCTTCACTCCCCTAATTTATGACCATTTCACAATTCCTTTATATTGTCATCTAAGCCTATGTGGTCAGAAAAAGGAACTGAATGCCAGACACGTAAATCTTGTGTTGTTTTATTTTTACTTGGATTTTGGTAGAAGAGTCTTAATGCATAAATTTAAAGAAGTTAATGATTTTAAAGTTAAAGAATGGACTCGAGTGTATCAGTGCTGTGTGTGTGCATCTGCGTGACTGAGTTACCTTTCTAGAAGCAAGGAAAGAAAGACCTGGCTAAGTTTGGGCACGCAGTTGTTCCCCACACGTAGACCAAGCTCTTTGCTGCATGTGTGGGAGTGAAGAGAGTCAGGCTGTCACACTCACAGGATTTCCCTGAACATACCTCTCATCTCTCCCTCTCACAGTGATGATGCACGTTATGGTTTTAGCCACTATCTGGAGAAGTAAAAACAAACAAAACAGGCACACAAAAACGCATACCAGAGGGCCACTGCTATACAACTAAAAGTAACACTATCTAAAAGAGTCTATTTCATTATATTTTGGAACATTTTAATTAGAAAATTAAAATAAAATGTGATAAATTTCAGTTTATTCAAGATGATTGTAAAATAAAGATTATCAGATGACTAAGAATTTGAAAAATACCTGTAACTACAAGGACTTCCCAACCTTTCCAGGCCACGTGGGTCTCTCCTCTTTCGAAGCCTGTTTTCATTTTTGGCACTCAGTCACATACAGCCACTTTTGTTATGGAAGTTTCTCTTATGTTTGTCTTGTGTCTTTGATTAAGATTTTAAACACTGTGAAAAGAACTCATGTCTTAAAATTTCCCAAGATGCTTAACAATTTGGGCTACATGGAGGTATTCACTCTACACTGAATGAGGTTTTTTTTTTATTAAAGTATAGTTGATTTATAATGTGCCAGTTTTATGCACTGAATGAATATTAGTTTACACTTGGTCTTTCTTTGCTTCAGAAGCACTTCACGACTTTATACTGATATAATTATTTTGAATATTCTTTACCCTGTACCAAAATATATATGAATGAGATATATGAACTTAAACTGAAACCATATGGATCTTATTATGCCAAAAACAAAATTTCTTAAATCACTCTTGGCATCCAATTTTTAACTCATATTGTTTCATTTTCTTAGAATCATGTTCAGGAATTGAAATTACCATTATTTATGATCTGTAGTTACAAACAAGGTGAGATTTAATGTTTTAACCAATGAATATGGTGGAAGAGAGGAAAATGAGGTATTAAAGATTTTTAAATAATCATTTTTATATTGGATTCTAAGATAAGGAAGAAACCATTAGAGATTCCCCCCCTCCCAAATTTTACTCCACAAGTCTTTGTAGACTAAAGAGATAAGAGCTGGGGGAACTTATCATAACCATTGCATATTTTTCTTTCTTTTCAAGGAGGAGAGGAGAATTCTTTGAGCTTATAAGAAAAAACCAATTCAATTTGGAAGATCCTCATCAAAAGGAGTTATTTTTGTAAGTAGGATTACTATCCTTAAAGCTGAAGTTTTGCTACCTAATTAATTTTGTTGCAGTTATTTGTTACAGTGTGATAATCTCAGAGGCTGTCAGAATTCTCAAGAATGTTGTACAAAAGGCTGAATATAAATGTTCACTTGGAAAGAAATGTATTGCAAATTCAAGTGAATAAATCATTCTTTTGTCCTAGAAAGACCTTTAAAATGTGATAGCGTATCAGTACAAAGCTACAGGAGTCGCTTCTTTCATATTCCCAGTTCTTTGGAATGGAAGACCTAAAGATAGCATCCTAAAGATTATGAGAGCAAGAGGTGGCTGAGAAATGTTTACTTCTCCTGCGTGATGACAGAATAGCACTGTCAGAACTTCAGGGTGTCCGTTCTTCCTCACCTGTACCCCCATCCCTGCCTTCCAGATGTAGAGACCATCTTTTGCTGCCTTTGCCATGAAAAGAACTGGATCAATAAAAAAGAGCAGAGTCAATAATAAAGAAAAGACAGATACAGCAATACTAAGGACTGTGCTCTATTTTAACTTTGTAATCAACATTTCTTAAAATAGACCGATATTATTTCACATGCAAAGATGCAAATTATAAGGGAACACTGTACAAATGCCCAGCTGTCCTGTATAGCCATGCTTCACTCAGAGAGTCTCAACACGTTTTTCAGAACAGTGCCTTAGAAAAGTGCAGACCATGCCACTGTGATTCATGAACAGTTTCTCTCAACAAAAAAGAAAGCAGACCCCAGTTCCAAGTCCGTGCCACAGTTTTCACTGTTCCACTCACCCAGCTTCTGACCTTAGAGAAGCACTCTGGACATCTAGCACTCACTGGAGTCACCTCTTCCACTCTTCACTGTCCAGGTTGTAGTGAAGCCTGGTGCACAGCCTTCTCTGAGGGAGGCAGTTTGTATTGGCAAATGTTATTGAAATCTTCATGATTAAAAATATCTCTGGTGCACTCATTACTTGCAAGAGAGCTGGCACAAGAGGTAGACTACAGGCAGAAATACATCTTCTTTGCAGCCTTGGATGGTTAGGGAGAATGTGCCTGTAGGTTGAGTTTGCCTAGAGGGCCAGGTGATATAGTCCTTTACCTTGAGCGTTTCTCTGTGACACTGATGGCCTTTTTGCCTATTTCTTCAAACAAGTTAAAGGGATTAGATGGCAAGTGTTTGGATCTGACATGGGAAAACACTGCGCTAAAGAGAGAACTATTTTCATAGAATAGTTAAAACACTGAATCTATAGGGCCTTATCATTGACTCCAGAGTCTAGTATGGTTTTCAGCCTCTCTACCAAGAGAACGACTACGAGTACCATCCTTTCCTTTTCCTCTTTTTCTTCAGAAGATACTGTTCAGTAATTCAGAGGTTTTTCATATAGGGTCACTACACGTATTGAATGAATTAGGATAACACACCAGAGTTCTTGCTGTCATAGGACTTTTATCAATAGTATATCTGATGTTATCCTTTAATGGTTAATTATTAACAATCAATGTGTTTTCATTATTCTGTCACTGATGATGGAAGACCAGGATAAAAAAGTAGTAATGCAATTTTTTTGCCCAAAGGTTAATATTTTTTCTTTCTGCCAGTCTGGAGCTAAATAAGTTTGAAGGCAAATTCCAGTAGTTTACTGGGTAACCGAAGCAATGACACTGATTTCATTGCATTAGATCTAGTTCTATATGGATTGTTTCTGTTTCCTTAGTTTTGTTTTATTTTTTCTAAATTTTTTAATTGTATGGCTGCACCTGTAGCATATGGAAGATCCCAGGCCAGGGATTGAATTCAAGCTGCAGCTGTGGCAATGCCAGATCCTTTAACCCACTGTGCTGGACCAGGGATCGAACCACCACAGTGAGCCCAGCTACTGCAGATTTTTAACCTACTGCGCCAGAATAGGAACTCCTGCCTCTTTAGTCTTGATAAACTGTCATCTCTGTAATTTAGAGGGTTTTAATTTAACTTTTTATTAGTATTCACATAAAAGTAAACGGGAGGGTTTATATTCACATAAAAGTAAACGGGAGTTTGGGCTTCTTTTTTCTTTAACAGGGCAATGCTGATGACAGCTTGTGATCTTTCTGCAATTACAAAACCCTGGCCGGTTCAACAACGGGTATGTGCTTAGTGGCAATAAACATAATAATTAAAAAGTCAAAATGAGAAAAATCGGAGTTCCCGTCATAGCTCAATGATTAATGAATCTGACTAGGAACCATGAGGTTGCGGGTTCAATCCCTGGCCTTGCTCAGTGGGTTAAGGATCCGGTGTTGCCGTGGGCTGTGGTGTAGGTTGCAGACGCGGCTCGGATCCCGTGTTACTGTGGCTGTGGTGTAGGCCGGCGGCTACAGCTCTGATTAGACTCCTAGCCTGGGAACCTCCATATGCTGCGAGTGCGGCCCTAGAAAAAGCAAAAAGAGAAAAATCTTTACTCTTTTTAATTGAAGTATTATTGATTTACAGTTGTGTTAATTTCTGCTGTACAGCAAAGTGATTCAGTTATACATATATGCATTCTTATATTCTTTTCTGTTATGGTTTATCATAGACACTGAAAATAATTCTCTGGTATACAGTAGGATCTTATCGATTACTCCCTCTATGTATTATAGCTTACATCTGCTAACCCCAACCTCCCTCTCCATTCCTCCCCCAAACCCTTCCCTCTTGGCAACCACAAGTTTAGTCTCTAGGTCTGTGAGTTTGTTTCTGTTTTGCAGATAGGTTCATTTATACGATATTTTAGATTCCACATACAAGTGATATCATATGGTATTTATCTTTCTTTCTGACTTAATTCACTTAGTATGAGAATCTCTAGTTGCATCCATGATGCTGTGAATGGCATTATTTCACTCTTTTTTATGGCTGAATAGTATTCCATTGTATGTATATACCACATCTTCATTCATCTCATACAACTCAACAACAAAAAATGAACACTCAATCAAAAAATGGGCAGAAGACCCAAACAGATAATTCTCCAAAGAAGAAATACAGATGGACAACAGACACTTGAAAAAAATGTTCAACATCACTAATTGTTAGAGAGGTACAAATCAAAACTACAGTGACATACCACCTTACACTGGTCAGAATGGCCATCATTAAAAGATCTACAAATAACAAATGCTGGGGAGGTTGTGGAGAAAAGGCTATAATTCAAAAAGATACACACACCCCTGTGTTCGTTCATAGCATCACTGTTCACAATAGCCAAGACATGGAAACCACTTAAATGTCCACCAAAAAATTTTTACTCTTAAATGTAGCTTTTGAAGTATTTGTGGAACTTTTCATCTAAATTTCAAGTAGTATTAAAAGCATATAATTGCACACAAATAGGTTTTTTTTTCAAAGACCTGTTAGCACTTAATAATGCCCGTAAGCTATATTAAGAGAGCATCCACATTAACACAGCAAAAACCTAGCTGCTGATAAAGTTTAATTTCAGTACTACTTCTGACTCAATTGGGTTTTTTTTTTCTTAAGCACATCCCTTTAATAACCTTAAATATTAGAATAAGCAAATTACTTTTCTTATGGTTAGCCTACTAGGCTATACCTCAACTCTAAATAGGCATTAACAAATACAATTTAAACATTTCTGGGGCTTATAAATATAAGACATGTTGATATAAGATGTCAGGAAGGATCTGATCAGGGCCTGTGGCTGGGAGGCTAGAAATACATCCTCTCTCTAAATAAGTAACTGCCATAACATTTTGCAGAGGCAGTAAAGGCCTTAGGCCCAAAAAAGGGACAGGTAAACATGCAGTGATGTATATATTGTTTTTGTTTTTCAAGACTGCATTCTGAATCCTAAATGTACTACCTGAGATTATTGACAGTTGCTGTTGGTCATGGCTCTGGGCTGCATAGTCATGAAGCCCAGCAAGAACAGGCTTATCTCATGAAATATACGTTCTGAGAAAACAAGATCAGAGATGCACTCTCCATGTGTCAAAGCTAACATGCCATAAGCACTCTAGGAATGTAGTCTTTACAGCCCTTCCTGCTCCATAATAAATAGGACTATATGCAAATTTCCAAATAGGAAAGAGAATGGCAGAGGAAAGAATTTGTCTTTTTATGTTTCTTCTGAATCAAGCCCCAAAAAAGTACAGCAGTGAAGTTGGGGTCCAGACATTAAAAGCAACAATGTAAAAACCTGTACAATTACAACAGTTTGGCAGAGCCTCCTTGTCTATCTTAATAAATCTTTCTTGCCTATCAAAAAAAAAAAAAACAAAAAAAACCAGTTTGGGGGAGTTCCTATTGTGGCTCAGCAGTAATGAACCTGACTAGTATCCATGAGGACACAGATATAAAAATGTAAATGGATTCACTCAGTGCTTTAAGGATCCAGCATTGCCACAGGCTGAGTGTAGGTCACAGATGAGGCCCAGATCTGGCACTGCTGTGGCTGTGGCATAGGCCGTTAGGTGCAGCTCCAATTCAACCCCTAGCCTAGTAGGAACTTCCGTATGCCACAAGTTCGGCCCTTAAAAAGCAAAAAACAAAACAAAACAAAGAATGAAGATAGCATTTCAAATAACTGGGGGAAAAATAGACTTTACTAAATAATGTTAGGATTGTTAGGATGATTTTCCCATCTTCCATAGCCAGATGGCAAAAGACAAAATTGGATCTATTCTGCATACTTAAATTCTAAATGGGGCATGGAGTTCAGTGTAGAGAATTAAACCACACAAGTACTAAGTAAAAACATTTGTGGATTCTTTTATAACCGAGGAGAAAACTTCCTTAACTACGGCTTAATGAAATAATGAAGAAAAAGATTGACAGGAGTTCCTGTTGTGACTCAGCAGTAACAAACCCAATTAGTATCCATTGAGGATACAGGTTTGATCCCTGGCTTTGCTCAGGAGGTTAAAGATCAGGCACAGCCATGAGCTGTGCTATAGGTCATGGCTTGGATCTGGAGTGGCTGTGGTGTATGCCAGCAGCTACAGCTCCAATTTGACCCCTAGCTGGGGAACTTCCGTATGCCTGACGTTTGGCCCTAAAGAGAAAAAAGAGAAAAAAAAAAGACTGACAAATTTTATTACATGAAAAATTAAAGAAAAAGAAAAAGTTAAATCTTTTTGCATGGCAAAGACTATAAGCAAAGAAAGACAATGAGAAACTGGTAAAAATATTTACAACTTTTATCTCATGGATAGTGAATACCCCTAATATTAAAGGAGGTCTAAAAAAATACAGAAGAAAAAGGCCAACGACATTGCAGGAAAATGGGGCAAAGATTTGAACAATAAGTTGATAGAAAAAAATGTAAATGGCTCTTACTCATTTGAAAAAGTTCTCAGGATGTCAGACATAAGGTACAAATTAAAACAACACTGACACAAAAGAACTTGTACAGAATCTCATAACAGTGTTATTCCTAGTAGTTGGAAATAGAAACAATCCAAACATTTCTCAACAGGAGGCTGGGTAGATGAATTCCTTCACGAGGCGGGATCCTGCTCAACAGTACCGCTGAGCACTGATACAGGAGCTGTGACCGGACCTTAACCGTAGCACTTAGCTACGGGCTGTGCCTCAGTAACACTACACTGATCAAAAGAAACTGACACACATAAGAATACATACTGCGATGTCTTTTACGTGATGTTCTAGAAGAGGCACAACTAACGGATAGTGAAAAAATTAGGATAGTGTTTGGGTGGGAGGGAGGAAAGAAGGTACAGGGATTTACTGGGAAGGGCCTGAGGGCACCTTCTGGGGTGAGAGAAATACTGTATTTTCTGGATGGAATGTGTTACACAGTTACATGCATTTGTCAATCCACTGAACTGTATACCCATATCCATGCAACTGACAATATGTAAATTTTGTTTTTTTTTTTTTTTGGTCTTTTTAGGGCCGCACCCATGGCATATGGAAGTTCCCAAGCTAGGGGTTGAATCAGAGCTATAGCTGCGGCCTGCACCACAGCCACAGCAATGCCAGATCCGAACCACATCTGTGACCTATACCACAGTTCACAGCAACACCGGAACCTTAACCCACTTAGCGAGGCCAGGGATCAAACCCTTAACCTCATGACTCCTAGTTGGATTCATTTCCACTGCGCCATGACGAGAACTCCTGTAAATTCTACTTCACTTGAAAAGAACACTGAGATACCATTTCTCAGTTGTCCAATTGGCAAACATCTAAAAGCTTTATAACATACTCTGTTAGGGAAGCTCTGGGAAAACAAGGAATGCAAAATTCTATAACTCTTTGCAAGTATATGAATACATATATTCATTTACCACTACTTCTAGGATTCTTATCCCAAAAATATACTGGCGAGAACATAAAGAGACATTTATACAAGGCATTTTGTGCTATTTGTAATGATAAAGATTGAAAATAACCCAAATGTTCATCAATAGAGTACTAATTGAATAAATTGTAGTACGTTTACATGATGAATTCTTTGCAACTGTAAAAAGAAATGAGGATTATATCTTTATGCTACTGTGGAGTGATTACAAAGATTTACTTTTAAGTAAAAAAGGCATTTTCTAAGAAGGGGTGAAATATGAATATATATACATATTTACTTTTATTTTAACCAGAAAACCAGAGGATTAACCACAAAAAAAGTTAATGATTTCCCACAGGGGAAGGAGGGAATAGGGAAAGGATCAAAAGAACAGAAATATAACCTAGAGTTACTTGCATGTACTTGTTTTGTGGATTTAATTTAGGAACCATGTAAATTGTTTTTATAATTATAAAATACAGGTGAATTTTTTTAAATCACCAAACCTTGAAAATAAAATGAAGCAAACCTGATTTTAGTGGCAAAACCACAGAGAGGGACTTTTATTTCAAGTCACATTAAAACAGTAATTTGACCACATAACTTAGTGAGATGTACACTAAGAACAAAAAGAACTACCAGAAAAGCCCTTAATTTTTTTTCAGTAATTGTTAATGGTGATTTTATATAGCCAGTCACCATTGTGGGTGATGTGTCATAAAAGCAAATGAGAAATTATTTGGCGTTGTTGAGAAGTAGGATTTTCAGTGTGAGTGGAAAGATAAAGATCTAAGGTAGATAAGGTTTTTGTGGAAATCCTGTAGTCCTGAATTTAAAGAGGAAATACTGGATAAACTGAGGTTATGTCTTAGTTCCATCCACTAAAAGGGTTTAAAAGTAGTGATCACCCTAGTAGTAATGTACCGACCTGGTTGCCCAGACTGGTTTCTAAATACTTCAGTTTAAATGAATGAGAGCTCCAGGAATGCCTGATTGCAGTTCCAAAGCAGGAAATGTACAAGATGAGCCTAGAAGATCTTGTTATAGTAGAAAAGCAAAAAAGTTATCAAAGACTGATAAAGTCGTCTGAAGAACAAAGAAGCCAACTTAGCTTTCAGCTGGCCAAGATGAAACAATGTAAGCATCAATAACCATTAAAATACATTAAATATGCTTAAATATAAGAGTTCAAAATAATAATAAAACAAAACCTACCATAGTTATCTTTGGTGGATGCTTGAGAACCAAGTTATTTTTTAAGTGGTAACTAAAGTGGAAAAAATCAGGTATTTATCTTGATTTATTTATACAAATTGTACTTTAGGATAACTAAATAATTGATGTGGGGAACTTTATTGTATTTCAGCTATAAAGGAAAAAGGAATGATTGCATATCTCCTTTCTGTAGCCCCCTAAATTAATGAATCTAGGTAAAGACCATGAAGGGTTGTTAATATCACAAAGAGAAGTAACCAGGCATTATATAACCCTTGACAGAAGTATACAGCACTGCCTATGAAATAGGCATCGCAACAACAACAATTAAATCTCAATCTAATCAAATGGTCTAGATATCACTACTGGTTTATGGGAATAGAGAATACAGAGAAACATTAAATTTCATCACAGGAATGCAGTGAGCAAAATTCAGACAGTGGGAAACTGCAGCATAAACAACTCAGTTTATCAGCAACAACAGAAATTATAAGGAAACTTTTTTAAAAGAGAGAAGATTAAAAGGAACTTAAAAGGCATATCAATCAACCTTAGTATGTGGCCTTATCTGTGTTTTTCATAGCACCTGGTATAACAGGTACTTAAATATCTCATTGATTATGCATCTAGATAGTCAAATAGGGCCACTACCTGCTGAAGCTGAAATAACATATTGCTTTTTTCTGTGTAACTAATAGAAGACTACAAATTCTGGGCTTTGTGATTAGGTACACATTAAAACATAAAATATAATTTCTGTTACTCATTGCTGCTTTATTCTACTTTTGCTGATGTGGTTGAAAGCTACAGATTTGGTAGATTTTATTATATCTATGCAAGGTCTGTTTTATAGAGTGATACATTTTTAATTAACCAAACTTAACCCTGTTATTGATTTTAGATAGCAGAACTTGTTGCAACTGAATTTTTTGACCAAGGAGACAGAGAGAGAAAAGAACTCAACATAGAGCCCACTGTAAGTATGAGACCTTGTTGGCAGGAATTATTCATATATGTTTTTTTTTGCAGACTTTCTTTTTATGCTTTTATGAGCTATTTGGAACACAGTTTCTCATCATTTAAAAAAAAACGTTTTTCTTACTAGAAGAATTATACATGTCACAGAAAATAAGCAAATAACAGAGGACAAAAAAACCCATCATCATATTGTATCTACTTTTGTAATTTGCTTTTTCCATTTAAGTATCATAAGCCACTTTTCATTCTAACAGATGTTCTCCCATATATCACTTATAATGGTTACATAAAGTAGATATAACCATAATTTACTATTTGGTATAATGTTTGCAGAGTTCACTATTACAAAAAACACTTTGGTAAATATCTTTGTTGCTAAATGTGGGCCATTTTTTCATTATCTTGTTAGGAGGTATTCCCAGAATTACTGTGATGTAGGGTCCATAGAACTTAAAGATTTTTTATACATACTGCCTTTTTGAATAAAGTGGGGAATCTTGAATACAAGAAGATTCTCTCAAACCACTGGAGAAATTTTTCATGGAAATGAAGCATAGAGTCCTCTCTTTTTTTTTTTTTTTTGAATTCAAATGAGCATTTATTGAGCCATTAAATGGACATGGTTACAACACCCCCTCCTCTGTTTACCATTCTCTCCACTCTGCTCCTTATCCTCAGCTGGGTACATCTTATGTGTCATTAGTCCTCTGCAATTATTCAGTCTCCTACAACATAGTAGTAGGCTTGTTCAGAGGCTCAGAATCTTCTGAGAACGATGAGTGATGGTCGCAGCTAATGGAGAATTTGCTTCATCTTAAAACAAGCACTGAGACTTTTGCTTCCCATGGAGCTGCTGGGCTCATCGGGTGCAGCAGTCACAAGGTCTTGGGAATAAGCAGCAATGACATATGCATAATCTTCACTCATTAAGCTGAGTGACCTGAATGGTAATCAGCTGTGGCCTCAGTGGCTTCTTCCACAAAGTTGAGACTGATTCCACACCAGTAGACCATTTGAAAGCATGTGTGCTCTCCAAATACACGTCAGCAGTGGACTCCAGGTCTGTGATCAGTTCTGCGGGTCATATGGGGAAAGCCAGAGCTGGGACAAACAAGGGCTGGTCCAGGGCCTTCCTGAGCACGTGGGGGGGTGGGGGAAAGCGTGCAGGAGGCTCAGGAGCATTAGGAGGCAGGTATCTGGCCTTCCTCAGCTAACCCAGTGATTCATCTTTTTAGAGCCAACTTGCATTGTGTTCTTAAACTCACTTAAATGCAGATCTGTGTGTATGTCTCTTGCTGTGTTTTCAGGATCTGATGAATAGGGAGAAGAAAAACAAAATCCCAAGTATGCAAGTTGGATTCATAGATGCCATCTGCTTGCAACTGTATGAGGTATATATTATAAAAATTACTAGACTTGCTAAACTTTGTGTTATGAATTAAAACCTGAGGTCAACTTAAGTGATTAACATCAGGCATTTAATTTTGGTTCTTAATCAAGACACTAGAAGTAAAATTATCAGGATTATTTCTTTTGCTAATGAACACGCTGTTTATATTAAACGAGGAACACAGTTTTAATTCAGTTTCTCAAAAAACATTAATTCCAAAAATTGGGGGGGAGTTCCTGTTATGGCACAGTGAAAATGAATTTGACTAGTATCCATGAGATACAGGCTTGATTCCTGGCCTCACTCAGTGGGTCAGGGATCCGGTGTTGCTGTGAGCTGTGGTATAGGTCATAGACGTGGCTTGGATCCAGAGTTGCTGTGGCTGTGGCTGTGGCGTAGGCTGGTGGCTACAGCTCCCATCTGATCCCTAGCCTGGGAACTTCCATATGCCTCATGTACGGCCCTGAAAAAAAAAAAACCCAACAACATTCATTTATCAATGTGTAAGTACCTAGTGAGTGCCTACTAAGTGCAAGCTCCAGCAAATTCGCCAAGGGAATGCTAAGAAAAATTATGTGCCAGTGCTACCCTCAAGGAGGTATATTTTGCATGCTCAATGTTAGCATATTCTTTTAAAGTCTAAATTTTGGCCTAAATAAGGAAAAATAGTTATCTAACTTTCCCTCATTGTAATAGTGTGGCTTTACTGTTGCTAAGAAGGTTTTAATGATGATTAAAAGAAGGTGGCTAGAAGAATACTGTGGTCCCCATTTCTGTATGGCTATGGGCTTCTGGACGGGTGTGGTGATTTAATTTATTTACTCTTTTGCTAAAGATATTCTCCCTAAAACATCCGGCTTACTAGTTTAGATATTAATGCCCCCAGATAGAAAGTAGATGTTGTCCTTGTCTTTGAAAGTTAAACAGGAAATTGTCTTAAGTTTTACTTATTTGGAAAAAGAAAATTTATCATGGAGTTATCACAGACTGTCGAAACTAGAAGGAAACCCTAGAAATCTTCTAGTCCAGATGTTTCACACATTCAGTTATTGAATCTGTAAAGTTCATCTTTCAGGAAGGTAGAATGTTTGTCCCAGTCAAATAAGTATTTAGTGGGAGAACTGTGCTTAGAATCCAGTTCTCACCCTGGATCCAGGGTTCTAGCCATCACATGACTTTATAAAGGAGCTGTGGCTGATGAAGAAAAAAAGAGGAGGAAAGGTCAGGAGAGAGCAAAAGACAACAGGACCAAAGAACACGAGGCGTTAATGCCTCTGTACCGCTGTCCCCACGCCCTCACAATCCCCTTGTTTATTCCCTTGCGAAGTGGTTCAGAGCAGTTTTCCCAACACCCTTGAATATCTCATTTCTTCCATAATTGATGCTTTCCTTATGGGTGGCATTAAGAGTTCCTCAGTTGCTGATACCACTGTCTCTTCTGATTTTTTTCCCCATGCCTGTAAATATAGTCAAAATAACAATCAGTTCACCCATTATGGATTTCATCCTTCTATATTTCCTATTTGTGCCAGGATTTATTTTATTTGAATCTGCTCTTAAATTCTATGTGATATAGGAGTTCCTGCTGTGGCTCAAGTGGGTTAAGAACTTGAATAGTAGCCATGAGGATGTCGGTTCAATTCCTGGCCTCTCTCAGCGGGTTAAGGATCCAGATTACCATAAGCTACAGTGTAGGTCGCAGATGCGACTCAGATCCTTTGTTGCTGTGGCTGTGGCACAGGCTGGCAGATGCATCTCCGATTCTATCCCTAGCCTGGTAATTTCCATGTGCCACAGGTGTGGCCCTAAAAGTAAACAAACAAATTCTATATAATACAGACATGCATTTTTACTATTAATACATAAGCATATATGTTATATAAAAATCAGAATACAGAAAAGCAAAAAGAAAATCAGTTATAATTCTACTATTCTGAAATAGTTACCTTGCTTTAGTGTATATCCTTTATGACATTTTCAAATGTTTTTAACAAAAATTGCTCTTAGTGGCATTCCCATCATGGCTCAATGGTTAACGAATCTGACTAGTACCCATGAGGATGCGGGTTTGATTCCTGGCCTTGCTCAGCGGGTTAAAGATCTGGTGTTGCTATGAGATGAGGTGCAGGTTGCAGACCCGGCTTGGATCCAGCATTGCTGTGGCTGTGGCATAGGCCAATGGCTACAGCTCCAGTTCAACCCCTAGCCTGGGAACCTCCATCTGCCGCTAGTGTGGCTCTAAAAAGACAAAAGACAAAAAAAAAAAAAAATGTTCTTTGTAATCCCTAATATAATGTACATCTTTCTGTTTCAGTGTGTTTCTATGACATTTTTAATGGCTGCAAAATAGTAACACAACATTCCTAATCCTGTTGTTGAGTATTTAAGTCATTTTCAGTGCTTGCCTATTACAATAAACAAAATCTGCAGTGACCACTCTTGTAGCTAAATCCATATGGCACTATAGTTGGTAAATAATAATGCCACAGAGAGTTATAAGTGAATCTTCATTATCATCTTGGATAAAAATCTACTTGGTACATTGTATAAAATCATGTTATAAAAAACAATATCTAAACAGCTCTCAATGCAGTCAACACTTAGGGAGAGCCATCTGTACTACCTAAAAGCCAAATGGGTTATTTTCCCACAAAGCGGATTCCACACAGATCTGTCTTCATAGTTAGCTCAGTAGTTATTTTGGAATGTGTATAGCTGCTTTCTCTCTCAGCACATATCCTTGTTGGTATAGCTTAGGAAGAGTCATTCTTAAATGATCTGTGTATGTGTTCAGTTGGTGAAAACCCCAGCAGTGTGTCTGCTCATGAAGTGTGTGATGTGGCCCTTTGGGATGGGCCTGGGAAGAGTGCTTATTTCCTGGCTGCCATCTAGTCTTTGGCTTTTTTTCCCTTTCTTTAGGCCCTGACCCATGTATCGGAGGACTGTTTCCCTTTGCTGGATGGCTGCAGAAAGAACAGGCAAAAATGGCAGGCTCTTGCAGAACAGCAGGAGAAGATGCTGATTAACGGGGAAAGCAGCCAGTCCAAGCGGAACTGAGTGGCCTACTCACACAGAGCTGAAGTTTACAGATGGTGTATTCTGCAGTATGCCTAGTTTTGCTATACACTGTACAGGTTTGGTGTATACTTTGCCACTGCTGTATTTTTATTTTTGCACAACTTTTGAAAGGACAGCACGAGATTTTTTAGAGGACTATTGCATATTTTCTGTATATTTGTTTTATGCCACTGAACTGATTATCAACAACACCCACTCTTAGCACATGGATAAGAGCGCTTTTTATAATATTTTGTGTATTCAGAGTACAAGCTGCCTTCTTGCACTGAGGCTTTTTTTTTTGTTTTTGTTTTTTTTGCAGGGGGTTTTAAATAACTGGTTTTGTGTCTTCTGAATTACTGATATTCCAAGAACGTCTGGACTCTTTCTCAGAAACAGGCTGGGAGCAAACTGAATATATTCTGTGACATTTAAAACCTTCATAGAATAGAGGAAAATGAATGGATTTTAAGGGGAATGTGGTATATTTGCCAAAAGTGTATTACCTTAAAGTTAAAACTCGAAACAAATGCAAAGTACTATAAGGCAGTATTGTAAAGAAAAGGCATTATTTAATTAATTGCACTTTTTTTGGTTAGAAAACAGGCAGGAGAGAAATATCTCATTTCAGTGCAGTACAGCTATCCAAAGGCTACCCATAAACTCTCTTTGATTTAACCTACCTGATGGAAAGCAGGGGAAACCTTGGAAGAAAATACCCGGTCACTGACTTTATCCAGGGTTGAGTGAGATCCAGAAATGGAAGGGCCAAGAATGTGTGCCAGTGAAGAGAACATTCTGTTGGAAGACACTTCTGACAGTCAGTGAGTGTTCTGAATACTGAAGTTCCTTTTCCTATTTAAACGTTCTTACTACTCACCTTATAAGCCACAGCTTCTGAGGCAGCACTGCAAAACTCAACAGGAAAGCGAGAAAAAGTGATGATGGGAGCACTGGTCTGAAGTGAGATATGACCGTATAGGACAAGAGGGTATCAAATGAATCAGTTTTTCTCCTTGATAAACGGAGTAAGGAGAAAAATTTTAATTGTATAAATAGCAAGGGGCTATCCTTGATATTGGGGTCAGAAATTAAATTGAGGAAGCAATATGGTAAGAAATCTTCAACTTGAGTAAAAGTTAGCAGTATTGAGTTTGTGCTTGAGAAAGTGCCGTATTTTGGTTTATAGGGCTAGGCAACCCAGAATCACAGAAGTTTGGGTATGCAGCCTATACTGGCCCTGAGCTTATAGTCGATGGTATTTACTTCTTTTAGCTTTTAGTACATTTAGAAAATGTTAACATTTTTCTTAGAATTTAAGCCCATTTAAGTGTATCCCCATTGTTTATGTGTGTCCGTAAAGAACACTTTCATTTCATATTGCGAAAGTAGATAATGAATGTGCACCTGCTGCAGGAGAACAAAATCTGCTCTAAATAGGCAATAATATTTGGAGTTGGGGAAGAGTAGTAAAAGAGGTATTTGATCTGTGTACCCCCTTCCCCACTCCCAAAAAACGTCTATCACTAGTTTGGATAGAAAATCTCTTGGGGATACAGTAACGCAGCATTCTGAAAGACTTTTCACTAAAACATGTTTCCCATTCATAGCTTTTCTCCCCCACTAAACTACCTAAAATGCGGCATCCGTTACATTTTCAAAATTCTGAGTATGCATGTATGTATCTTGACATAAAATGGCTTTATTCTTACCCTTCAGCTTAAAAAAAAGCAAAACAGATTGTATTGCCATTACTTTGTAATGGTAAAAACTAAGCTAGAAGGTGATCAACTGTTTAATGCTGTATGTACTATTGTTGTGTCACTTGTATTTTCAGGATGTTACTCTATTTTTATTTTATGTCATACACATAAGATCTGTATGGTTACCTCTTAGTGGCACTGGTGTGTAACTTACACAGACTTTCACTAAAATTATGTATCTACATACCGGTATACACATGTGCATGCAGACATAGTTTCTTAGTATAGAAAAACTGTTTAAAGACTAGCAGTATTTAATAACCTATCTTTTTGCCTTACACACTGTGGTTTAGCAGTTATGCTAAAATCTGTAGTCAAATACTTCAGTAGTTGGTTTATTAGAGCCCTCTAATATATGTCATCGAGGTTTTTAAAGACATAGTAGGATATGTATGGAGGATTTGTATGCATCATTTTAACAAGATGTATTTAGATTAGAAATTTTTGGTTTACCTTTAGAAAATGGTTTATTTTACTTCTACTAGTTTAGAAATTGAAAGAAGTTGGGCAGTGCCATGCCTACTTTATTTTATTTTGAGGAGTTTCAGTTCATACAGAAGAGTGCTTCTTTAGGCCTGGTTAGTTGGTTCAAGTAATTTTTAATTTTTAGGAATATCATTCCATACATGGATTAATACCTGGTACATGGGCACAAATTTTGTTCTTACGTGAAAATTTCCTTTCCATGAAAATTTCCTTTCTCAAGTTGGAAAAAGTATATATATACATAGTCTTCTCTCACCCTACCCTATATTTATATTGCTTGTAACTCACAAGAAGTTGTTCTTATTTGTTCTTATTCTAGGTTAGTTTGTTCTTGTTATAGCTGAGTAACATGATGCCATTTCGTTACAATTTTTGGTCCCTAAAGTGCCCGCTATTTTTACCAAGTTGTGAAAAGATGTCTATAAAATTTCCTATCCTTGTACTTTTCACGGGATTGGACTTTGCCAGCCACAGTCCTTGTGAACTTGTGTAAGTCTCTTAACCTCTGTGGGTATCAATAAGTTGTGCTGTCAAAGGAGTTAGGTTTGGGGTAAGCCTTGTCTCCAAGGAGGCTGTCATAGAAGGCAGCGACAGTGATGGGCCCTGGAGACTCTGTCAGAAGTGGGCTCTCAGGCCACAGAGCATGGAATCTAATCCCCTATGTCATTTCCTATGTTGAATTTCCAAGACTGAAAAAAAAAAGACAGTACATTTACTTGGCTTCTCATGCAGACCACTAGTGAGTGTGAGATTTAGAGCTCTTGGAGCACTGTGCCTCGAGGTACAAACCCTGGGTGATGATGTCATCACCACTGATCTCTTTACAACAAAGAATAGCTTACTTCCGAAGGAGATTAAGAACATGTATGAAAATGTACTGGAAATCCTGGATTTGGGGAGGAAACCAGTCACAGATATATTCTTGCCTACCAGTGAAGTGCCTTTATTTTCAGCATAGAGCACAAATGTTAGACCTACTCTGATTTGATTTTCAATTTTCCTGTGTTTTTTCCCAGATTGTACCCTAAAACTTTACAGGTCATCACAAGCAATGCTGTTTGTTTTGTTTTACAAGACTGATTTAAGATGAGAGGGAGGAAAAGTATAATCACTCTGCTCTGCAGGGAACAACTGTAGTTAAAACAAGGTGGTATAATATAGCTGCTCAGCATCAGACATTGTCTGGATGCACCTTTTCTTGAGTTCCTGCCACATGTCAGGCCTTGTGCTCAGCTGCGGAGACAGAACAGTGACCTTAAGGAACCTCATAGTCTCTGCAGGGAGTGCTGGATAAGAGACTTACAGCTTCTGATACTATTGATTTGAAGTGAAAATCTAGGGTACAGTTTATCACTTTCATCTATAATATACACTGTATACAGTTTTCCAAGGATCTTCTTTACCTGGAACTTATTAAGAATCTGTCTGTGAAACAGCCTGTCTTCTTTCAAGTATGAATCATGTAACCTGTTGTTAACTTAATACTTTATGTAAGGAGTCATGTATTCTACTACATAGATTATTTTTCCATATGCTAGCCAGCCAGAGATTACTCAGAGTTCTCTTAGACTGTTAAATTGTGCACAGTTTTGGACCCCCTATGCTCCACCACAGGGAGCGAGGAAGAAAGTATTAAAGCTCACCTTGCCCTTCCATATGCTTCTCCAAAGCCTGTGTAAACATGTCTTAATAAATGTTGTTGAAAACCATGTAAATAGTTTAAAATATAAATTTCTATTACAGTTTAGGAAAAGAAAACCTTATGAATCATCACTAGCCACTGTTAATATCTATTTGTATTCTTATACCTTTTCAATACATTTGAACAAATATATAGTTTCTGGCACTATTTTTGTACTAGGATAAAGGAGTTGCTGTGTATATTATGTTTAGCTTTAAGTCATTTTAAATAATTGTGAATGTTGATCTCTTTGTTTCCTCTCCCCCACCATGAGAACCACTTCAGATGACTCTTCTATGACAAAATCACTTTAAAGGAACACTTACCCACCTATGATCCCTATAAAGTCAAGAGATGGTCAGGGTGGTTTCCATTGTGCAAACTCTTCACTTGTCAGTTGTTTCCTCATTTTTCCATGCTTTGTAAAAATAAAAAGAATGAACAAGTAGGCATGAGTGTCGTATGATTATTATGGGATTTTGGCAGAGAGAATGGGCCCAGTAGTCTGAGAAACTTTAATCAAACTAATCTGTGTCTATTAGCTTAAAAAAGCTGTGGTTTAATAATTCCTTTCCTCAGCCTAGATACTGCTCAGTAATAGTCTTTTTACTAATATCATTTGCTACCAGTTTGAGGGCAACATTTTCCATACACCTCACTAGGTCCCTAACGGCTCCATGGAAGGTGACTATTGTCCTCATGTTGCATGAGGAGTTAAGGCTTAAGAATTAAATACTTGCCAAATGG
Source organism: Catagonus wagneri (assembly GCA_004024745.2). Lineage (NCBI taxonomy): Eukaryota > Metazoa > Chordata > Mammalia > Artiodactyla > Tayassuidae > Catagonus > Catagonus wagneri. The sequence continues at coordinate 4,884,831 of PVHT020000256.1, read as the reverse complement.
CATGAGCTGGATTTGAACGCAGATCTGTCTAATCTTTTTTTTTTTTTTTTTTTTTT
>PVHT020000256.1:4856052-4878279 GCA_004024745.2 Catagonus wagneri | reverse complement strand
GTACATTGTTAGTGGGAATGTAAATTGCTGCAGCCACTGTGGAAAAAAGTATGGAGGTTTGTCAGAAAACTAAAAACAGAACTACCATATAACCCAGCGATCCCACTAGGGATATATATTAACAAAAAAAACCCCACTAATTTGAAAAGAAATATGCACCTCAATGTTCATAGCAGCATTATTTACAATTGCCAAGATAGGGAAGCAACCTAAGTTGCTATCAACAGATGAATAGATAAAGCAGATGTGTGTATATGTATATACACAAAGAAATATAACCTGGCCATATATCATTTGCAGCAACATGAACAGATTCGAGAGGCATTATGCTAAGTGAAATAAGTCAGGCCTGGCTCATTGCAGCTCTGCCATAGAAGCGCCCCGTCCAGCTGCGCCATTGTCTCCTAGCACCTCTAGCCACCACAGAGGCTGGAGGAGGGCATAGGAGCAGGTCTGAGAGAGCCTGGAGATTGAAGCCGAGCACAGAGGAACAAGAACAGAAGCACCAGCAGTGGCTGAAGATGCCCAACCTACAGAATCTGAGAAGGAAATTTATAATCAGGTAAATGTACTTCTGGAAGATGCAGAGGGCATGTTGGAGGACTTGGAATCATACTGAAGAGCTGGCCATGATATACGAGAGGCAATCCAGCAGATGAGAAGTTTCAAGAGGAGGCATGGGGTGCAGCTGTTCCACCAGCAGGCAAATTAAAGAAATTTTATAAATTTTCTCAGAGGTTACAAGCAGCATTTAGAGGTCTTCTGAAGAACAAAATAATGCCATTTGCAGCAATATGGATGGAACCAGAGACTAAGCAAAGTAAGTCAGAAAGAGAAAGACAAATACCTTATTCTATCACTTATATCTGGAATCTAATACACAGCACAAATGAACCCTTCCACAGAAAAGAAAATCATGGACATGGAGAACAGACTTATAGTTGCCATGGGGGAGGGAGTGGGATGGGCTGGGAATTTGGGATTAATAGATGCAAACTATTGCCTTTGGAATGGATAAGCAAGGAGATCCTGCTGTATAGCACTGGGAACTATATCTAGTCACTTATGATGGAGCATTATAATGTGAGAAAAAAGAATGTATACATGTATGTGTGACCGGGTCACCTTGCTGTACAGTAGAAAACTGACACAACAGGTAAATCAGCCATAATGGAAAAAATAAAAATCATTACAAAACATTAAAAAAAGAGGTCTTCTGGGATCCCTGACAAGTACCCCATATTCTCACACCCAGCATCAAGAGCAAGAGCAGGTTCTTGCTAAACAGCCTGTGGAAATTCTTCATTTTACACTCCGGTTTGATGAACTCAAGATGACAAATCCTGCCATACGGAATGATTTCAGCTATTATAGAAGAACACAGAGTTGTATGAGGATTAATAATGTTCCAGCAGAAGGACAAAATGGAGGAAATAATGAACTGGCAAATCGAATGTCTTTGTTTTATGCTGAGGCAACCCCAACGCTGAAAACCTTAAGTGATGCCACAACAAAATTTGTATCAGAGAATAAAAAAGTTACCAATAGAAAACACCACAGATTGTCTAAGCACCATGGCTACTGTGTGCAGAGTTATGCTTCAAACACTGGAATATGGAAGCAGATTTACAAATGAAGAGACAGCGTCATTCTGCTTGAGGGTAATGGTGAGTGTCATAATACTCTAAGACCATGTACATCGAGTGGAAGCTTTCACCAAAACTTCAAAAATTGATATGAAAGGTTGTATCAAAGCTTTTAAGGACCAGCCTCCCATGGCAGAAGGTCTTCCTCATGCTTTCAGGTACACAACAAAACATCTGAATGATGAGACTACCCCAAGCAGATTAAATCCAGGCTGCAATAACACTTCTGGGCTAAGCACCTGCTGTATAGACAGAAGGCAGTATTCTGCAGTGACTGAGAATGCACTTTTTTTAGTGACTACAATTACGATCTCATTTACTCTTGATTTTATTTCTTTCCTCTGTTCCTCTTCCCTCTTTTTTAATCATGTTCTTGTTCTCAAGACTTCTTTGCTATGCCAAAATCAGAAAAGTTATGCTCTGAAGGGAACTTGTCCTTTCAAACAGGCCATCTAAGGCAGCTAATTATGCACTGCTTTGGGGTCTCTACTGAGAAAAATTCTTTGACTTCCACCCCCTTTGAAGGCACCATAGCTAGCAATCTGCACGTTGCAGAATAAGTGGAAAGATCTCTCCACCTCTGACTGGGGCTTATTAGCAAACTCATCTGTGAGCCAGGCCTCCGCCACCTGTTTTGTATGGCCTTTGGACTAAGAATACTTTTTATATTTTTAAAAAATTGACAAAAGTCAAGATAATATCTTGTAGCATATGTAAAATGTATGAAACTGAAATTTCAGTGTCCATAAATAAAATTTTATTGGAAGACACACGTGCACACACAAAAAATAAGTCAGACAGAGAACGACAAGTACTAAATGATACCATTTACATGTGGAATCTAAAAAATACAACAAACTAGTGAATATAGCAGAAAAGCAGCAGACTCACAGATGTATTTTTTTTTTTGTTGTTATCTTTTTGTCTTATCTAGGGCCGCACCCGTGGCATATGGACGTTCCCAGGCTAGGGGTCTAATAGGAGCTGTAGCTGCTGGCCTTCACCACAGCCACAGCAACGCGGGATCCGAGCCGCGTCTGCAACCTACACCACAGGTCACAGCAACGCCGGATCCTTGACCCACTGAGCAAGGCCAGGAAGGAATTGAACCCGCAATCTCATGGTTCCTAGTTGGATTCGTTACCCACTGAGCCACGACAGGAACTCCAAGACTCAAGATGTAGAGAACAAACTAGTGGTTACCAGTAAGGAGAGAGAAGTGGAGAAAAGCAATATAAGGGTTGGGGAGTAAGAGGTATAAACTATTAAGTATAAAATAAGCTACAAAAAAACTGTACAACAAGGGAAAGGAATATAGTCAATATTTTATAGTAAGTATAAATGGAGTATAACCTTTAAACACTATGAATCACTATATGATATACTTGTAACTTACATAATATTTTACAGCAACTACACTTCCATAAACACACAAACAAAAAATAAGAGCAGTTTTCGATTCACTGCAAAACTGAACAGAAAGTACAGAGTTCCCAGACACCCCATCCTCCACATGTACAGTCTCCCCTCACTCTCGATGAACCCCTAACTTAGCAGAGTGGTACATTTGTTACAGTTGATGAACCAAAACTGGCGCCTCATTGCCACCTAAAGTCCAAAGTCGATATTAGGTTCACTATTGGTGCTGTACATTCTATCGATTTGGACAAACGTACGATGATGTATATCTATCCTTACATTATCTTGCAGAGTAATTTTCATTCCCCTAAAAGTCTTCTGTTACCTCAGCCAGGTCATCCCCCCTTGAACACCTGACAATGACATCTTTTTCTTTTTCCAATTTAATAATTATTTTTTTAAGAAAAGTTTCAGGTTCACAGAAAAATTGAGAGGAAAGTACAGAGATTTCACTGCATGTATCCATCACTACAGTATGATGCAGAGCAGGTCCACTGACTTAAAAACCCTGTGTGCTCTACATATTCATTCTCCTCCCCTCCCTCAGCCCTGGAAACCACTGATTTTTTTTTTCCCATCTCCACAATTTTGCCTTTTCCAGAATGTCACACAGTTGGAATCACACATCACGTAGTCTTTGCAAACTGGCGTCTTCCACTTAGTCATATGCATCTAAGTTTCTCCCATGTGTTTTCTTGGCTCGCTAGAACATTGGCTTTAGCTCTGAATAATATTTCATATATCACATATAATACATTTTTAAGTCAAATTGTTTATACAGACAGGGGCCTCACATACCCAAGGCGGCTGCCTTGCCCTGATGCATGAGGAAAAGTTTAAATTCTGTCCAGTACGCTTCTTTTAGGTAAGCAAAGAACTTATACGATAAAGTAGGTTTTATGAGGTTTTTGAAAGATATAATATAGGAAATGTGTTAAGTGCCCAGTATAGAAAGTAAAGTAAATAGTAGACAGACTTCTATTACTCTTATTGTTATCATGCCGATGATAAAGATGAAAGATTTCTATTCCAGAAGTTAAAATAAAAAGCTTTTATTCTTAAAAAGATAAAACTTACCTGATGGAAGTACACCTAGGATGAACTGTGCTTGGATTGTGCTCTGCCATACATGACCATATCTCATCTTTACAGAATTCTGCAATGCAGGCATTATTTTCATTCCTGGTTTGCAGATGATAAAACTGAGTCTCAGAGACTCAGCTGTCTCACCTCACCTACTGCAATGTTCAGAGCTGCCACTTGAACCCAAGTCTTCTCATCTCAAATCTGGTATACTCTGCATTACAAAATAATTCTACTCTCCAAGGTTCCAAATGGTCAGGCTTTTATTACGTAATTCAGCAATTTTCAAAATGCAGTTCCTAGACCAGCAGCATCAGCACCACCTGCTGAAAATGCTTACAATCTCAAGACTAAAGAGAAATAAGATATATCCACACAATGCCATTTAGGCAATGATTCAATGATTAAAATAACATTTTTATTTGAGGGAAACCTGAAACAACAAACTCACTGCAACCTTTGTCCTCTAATTATTTGGATTTTTCTACTCAACAAAAAGCACAACATATTACATCTGTTCAGGGAAGACAGAAGGCAAAACATGTGGGGTCTGGAATGAGTTTCAACAGGGCAGAAGTAGGACAGTCACGATGGTTTCCAGAGTTCCCTCTCCTCTTGTTTTATCTACAATTGCTAAGCAGGACTTTGAAACATTAGCTCTACTATCAGTGTTCCTCCTTCTCCTAGATCATATCCTTGGAGAACATTTAACTGCAAAAGGCCAGGTTGATGAGATTAAGTCATCTCACAATTGGAACAAAGACAAATTGGATATGGCATTTCATAGGCTGAGAGGGGCAAAGGGAGAGCTGACATTTTATATGACACAGATACTGCTGACTGGTAATTCTCCACATTTTTCTAGAGCTGGGGATAGAGGGCAAAGGTGCTCTTCCTAATTTATCATCTATATATGTCCTGATGGCTTAGATCAACATTGAGAAGTGATTTGGGAGGGCAAAGATTCCTGCCAGCTGCCACCCCAGAGGTCTGACTGTCACCGTGCATTATCAGAACCAAGGGATCGGTCTAGCTTTGAAAAAGGCCCTGGCGAAAACTCTGGCAACAAGCATCTCTGCGCATACAGCCTGTTCCAAATCTATTAGAGACAAGCATTTCAAAGGAGAGGAGGTGAAGCTAGTGGCACTTGTATCTGAGGCCAAAGTCTAGAGAAGGCTGGTCTCCAACTCAGCCCTAGGCCTTCCTTGCTGCTTTAGTTTGCAGCCTCCTCAAAAGCCAGAATAAACTCCAGATGAGGCTGGGGCTGTTCCAGCTCTGCAGGGAGAGAGCTCTGCCTTGGCAAGGGCAGAGGCCTAATGACCATCCTGCCGTAGGTACAGTAAAGTACCGTTCTGGCCTGAACCTTGCTCCTTAGAAGGCCCTCAAGAGCCGTGAAGCCTGTGCCCTGGCCACAGTTGCCAGGTGATTTAACACTAAAGAGGCCTTTTCTATAGGATTACTGAAGGACAGTTCTTGGCATTACAGAAAGGCCTTCTAGCAGAGTGGAGGGAAAGAGGTGAACATTTACTGAGCAGCAACTATGTGTCCGGCTGTTTCTAAACATTAACTCATTTTATCCTTACAACAACCTCATTAAGTAGATGATTTTCAGATAGGAAATCAAGGCACAGAAAGGTTACTTACTCCAGGTCACACAGCTTGCAAGTGGAATACCTAGAATATGAACTCAAATCTGGCTTCAAAGTCCCTCCTCCTGTCACTGTTCTACTGTCACAGGAGAAGAGGCCCAGGAGGTTAATCACCTCTCTCTGACAGGCCACTGCAGGCCTTCCTGTGTGAGCTGTGGCCCACAGGTCAATGGCAATTACAGTGTACATCTCACCTGTGCCATTTTTCTTGGCCTGCAAATACATCCCAATTATGCTGTCCAGAGAGAAGAATCATTATGTGTTTCTGACACCACAGAAGGGGTTGGAGATGAAAGACCTGAGTTGAGAGTTTTTCTCATGGATGATCTGAATGTATTCCATCTACGCCTCTTCCCCCACCCAAAACTCCTTCCTCCATACTACCCCCTCACATCCCAGTTAAACAGAAATCCTCGTCAACTTTTTTTACCTCTGAATGAGGGGAAAAAAAAAAAAAGGCTGAGGTGAATGAGCTCTTTATTGTAAAGATAACCAAACAGCATTTGCTGGAATCTGCTTATTTAAGCACGATCCCCTAAGTGCCCTCTTCCTTACCCTGGACCCTTAACCATAATCATAAATGATATTTCAGCCAGTTAATCATTCATTCGTGATTGCTTAGTCATGTTTTCTCTGCAGTTTGTTTTCTTTTCTCTGTAGTTTGTTCTTTGATTTTCAAGTTGGCCAAAGTAACTTCTTGTAGAAATAGATTCCTCTCGAGTATATATCTATCATTCCCCACTGGGGATTTATTTAGCTAACTACAGTATTAATTATACCTCACTTTGGGAGTTCCCTTCGTGTCTCAGTGGTTAACGAATCCGACTAAGAACCATGAGGTTGTGGGTTCGATCCCTGGCCTTGCTCACTGGGTTAAGGATCCGGTGTTGCCGTGAGCTGTGCTGTAGGTGGCAGACGCGGCTCGGATCCCGCGTTGCTGTGGCTGTGGCGAAGGCCGGCAGCTACAGCTCCTGTTAGACCCCTAGCCTGGGAACCTCCATATGCCACAGGTACGGCTCTAGATGAAAAGCCAAAAGGACAAAAAAAAAAAAAAAAATTATACCTCACTTTGTATTTGTCCCTATAATTACAACCTTCCTTTAATAAGCTATTTGTGAGGATAATTCCATGATAGAATCTAGTCCTAAAGCAGGGTTTCTGCACAGCACCAACCAGAGCACCACCTGCCAGGCAGAACAAATAATTTGGAACAGAATAGGAGGTGGGCTTTTGTAGGAAGACCAGCATATTCTGCCATGGCTTAGAGGTAGGAATACTCACCCTCATCTGTGTGAGAGCTGATTTTACTATGCACATTTGGCCAAACAAATCCACTTTATGAATTTCTCCTAAGGAAATAAAGACATGCATACACTGCAAGGGTGGGGCATCAGTCTCCAGGATACAGTAGATTTATTAATAACCATTATTTGTGCTCTATCCTCAATGGGTAGTATATCTGGGGTTGGGAAATAATGGGTAAAAGTAGAAGTTGCTATGCTGCCATCACTTCCCACCACTCCACCTCTGGCCTCAGTGAGTTAGAAATCCTATTTCCCAACAGACCAAGAGACAAGGAAAGAAGTTACCATCCTGGCAGAAGTAACTGATCTAGAGTATCAGAAAGTAGGGTTGCTCTTACACAGTGGGGGCAGAAAGGAATATGTTTGCTACCTAGATGATCCACTGGAACATCTTTAATATTTCTTTGGCAAATTTTGAAAGAAAATGGATAAGTGCAGCGACCACAGTGAGAGAAGGGCATGATGGCCAGGGTCCCAAAGCTCCTCAGGGAAAGCCCCCCAACAGGTAAGGAAAATCTAGAACGGGTAATAGAAAAGAGAGGTTATAAACATCAGTTGTGACCCCAAGGACAGCTGCCACCACAGAGCTAGTAACTTCCCACTTTTCCTCAGAAAAAGAGACCAGTCAGGATCCTGGACGAGCTGTTCCCAGATGAGGTAAACTTAGCATAGTAGGCGAGTTGATCCAAGCAATGCAAGAGGGAGATTTTAGGGGACACTGTGCTGTACTGACAAGATTCATCCCCCACCCACCGAGCACTACCCCGGCCCTACACACACACACAACCAAGGTGAAAAGGCACTTATTCTCCAGACTTGTCAGGACAGTTCACTGCTGACAGCGTCAGCCACAGCTGGGTCCCTCCCCTGAAACTGTCCAAGGCCTAAGGGAGCTTCGTGGCCCAAGGTAACCCTCTCTCCAGGGGCGGGCTGCATCCTATCATTAATCAATGAGGGGAACAGAGACCCAGCCTCCTTATCTAAGTGAGGAACAACTCTGAAGTGCCATTATTCCGGTTCCAGACTTCCTCAGAGCATTCGTTAAGGACGTCAAGGCTACTGCATAGCAGCTTGAGCACTCTCCTGCCTTCATTCACGCACAGGTGCTTTCCCAAGAGCACTCCCCAGTAAACTCTGTGCACTTCATTCTCTGCCTCAGGTCTGGTTTTCAGGGTACCAAACTAAAATAGTTGGAGGTAATCCCTAAATAGAGAGATTATCCAAGGTTATTTCTCCTTTTTGCTTATTTCCATTTTTTGATTTTTTCAACAGTAAACATATTACTTCTGTAGTGAGAAGATTAAACCTACGTTCCTTTCACAGTAAGAGCTATACATGCATACATACATGCATGCATATATACAAAGTTTATTAAAGTCATTAAGTTCAGGGGAAAAAACCCATTTTGGTATGACCTATAAAATGAAAATAAGACAAAACTAACATAAGCAGATCAAACATATTAGTAAAAAATATGATAGGCAAAAAGAAAACATCGTACAAAAAAATTCATAGAACCTGACTTGAAAAATTATAAAATATGTATTATTATAAAGAAATTATATCATTATTATAAATTATATTAGATAGAACACACATAACAAATGATATATGTTTGTTGTTTTATTACATATAACAAATGATATATATGTGTTTGCTGTTTTATTACATATATGGTAAATATTATTATAGTTAAAGAAGTTAAATTGTTGTTTTAAAACTTTTCTCAGAAAAAAGGTACTGGTCTCAGACGGACTTAAAGTGAGTTCTACCAAACTTCTAGAGGAAAAAATAATTACTGATGAGGATGTGGCTGAAGGGAATTCTTACACTTTTAGGAAAAGTAAATTGATATAGCAGTTTGAAAAACTATTTAGTTATTTTCCCCTATTTCAAAATCTATTTTAAAGTTTTTTTAATCCAAGTTGTATATACACATTTCGTCCTCTAGCGGCATGTTTTTCTTTGGTTCTTTCATATATTTCCTGAAACATTTCTTTGTCACCCAACTCTTATTAAGCATTCCATTTCTCCCATCACAGTTTTAATTTACAAGAGCTGACTTTTTGTTCTGTTTAATTTTTCATAGCATCCTGTTCTTATTTCAGAGATACATATATTCTCTTATATCTCTGAGGATATTAATTACAGTCATATTCTTGTTTTTAGTTTGGAGGCTTGCTTTATTTATTTATTTATATTTGTCTTATTGGGGCTGTACCTGCAGCATATATGTAGGATCCCAGGCTAGGGGTCCAATCAAAGCTGTAGTTGCCAGCCTACACCACAGCCACAGAGAGAGGTTATATGAGCTAGGTCTGCAGCCTACACCACAGCTCATAGCAGTGCTGGATCCTTAACCCACTGAGTGGGGCCAGGGATTGAACCTGCGTCCTCATGGATACTAGTCAGGTTCGTTAACCACTGAACCACTACAGGAACTCCCCATTTTGGAGGTTTTATATTTCCCACATGTATCTAAAATCATTGCATCTATTTGTTTTGCTCTTTTTCATACTAAAGATTTTTTTTCCTCAAATGTCTCCGTGACTTAATGCTCATTTTTAAAGATCTATGACTAAAGGCCCGGTGAGATTGCAAACTGTGAACTTCCTTGGAGGGTGACATAGGTGGGCCATCTGTTAGGAAAAGTGTCATGTCATTTTCTTTAGGTCTTTCCACATGGGGTGGTCAGTTTCCCCAGAGAAGATTTCCAAAATCTTGGCTTGGTTCCCACTGTTCTAAAAAGTGAATTGGGTGGCTCTCTCAATATTTAACAGGCATACATTCAATTAATCGTCCTGCTTCTTCATTCTATTTGTGTCTAATTGTGTCCAGTATCCTTCAGTCTGGAATTCTTACCCTCTCTGGAAAACAATTCTGCTAGCTGTGAAGAACGATTACTCATGGTTGTAGTATAGAGAAGGCAATTTGGAAACTTTTCTGCTTCTTTAAAAGCTTTCAATCAATTCGCTACATTTCAGCTAAGCCCTTTTATCCCATCTTTCAGAGGTACCAGTCATGGAGCCTTCTGAAGACTCTGCAGTATAAATTAAGATGGTTCTTTGATTCCCACCCACTTCGTATCCTTCACCCCATCTTAGATTTGGCTTTTTCAGTTCTACCAACTGAACATCTACTTTTCAGATTTTAAAATTGCACTGATATTGTCTCATCTCTTTTCCCAAACTCTGTGTATTTTTGCCTTTTTAAAGAATTTAGTAGGGTTTGGAAGAAAATAAAATGAGACATATTAAATATACTTCCTTTATTAGAAAATGTGATTTTAAGAAATGAAATTGTAGTCTATGACCAAATAGTTTTGTGACTAATTTTTTCTTTTTTTTTTTTGTCTTTTTTGCCTTTTCTAGAGCCACACTGGAGGCATATGGAGGTTCCCAGGCTAGGGGTCTAATCGGAGCTGTAGCCACCAGACTACACCACAGCCACAGCAACATGGGATCCAAGCCGTGTCTGCCACCTACACCACAGCTCATGGCAACACCGGATCCTTACTCACTGAGCAAGGCCAGGGATCGAACCCATAACCTCATGGTTCCTAGTCGGATTCGTCAACCACTGAGGCACAACGGGAACTCCTTAAACTCTTAACATGTGTACCAGAAGAGATGTGCAATTCATGCAGAACTGACATAATAGCACAAATCTAGAAGAAACTAGTAGATGAATCTTAGAAACACAATGCAAGCATGCAAATTCAATTGCAAATGCAATTCAAAGCGGAATTTACCCCCCACCCTTGGTTGGGGGAGACAGTTGAAATTGGGGGTGAAAATGGAGAATTTCAACAGTACTGGTTACTGTTGGAATAACCCAGAAGCAAACCCTGATGCAAGAATTTGAGTGTAAGTACAGTTGACCCTTTAACGTGGGTTTGAACTTGTTAGGTCGGCTTATACATGGATTTTTTTTTCTGTAGTAAATTTTTTAGTGCTACAAGATCTGAGGTTGGTTGAATCTGTGGATGCAGCACCAGGGATATGGAGGAAATATGAATATGGAGGACCCACAAACACACAGTGCTAATATAAGCTGTATGAGACTTTGTGACTGCACAGAGGGTCTGCACTCCTAAGCTCACTTTGTTGAAGGGTCAGCTGTATCTTATTTGGAGATTATCCCAGGAAACACTGGTAAAGCAGTAAGGAAGTGGCATGGAAAGGGAAAGACAGGAAGTTATACAAGGTTGAGTTAATAAGCAGGTTATTACCATGAGAAACCAATGCTCAGTTTCACTGGGAATTCTTGAAGACTGTATAGAATATATCTCAAAGGCATCCTACCTGAGGGGCAAGGAAGCTTGGATATTTATCTCCCAGCTCTTGTCCATTATGAATTGAAGGCTGCTCCTGGTGGCCCTGATGCCCTGGCACTTCTAGCATGTCCTGCCTGCAGAGGCTAAGCATGTTTCTATGACCATAGGAAAGCCTGAAGGCAGAAGCACCTTCAGGCCTTACAGCAGATGCCATTAGTGCTTTTCAGGAATAATGCGCATCAGTGGCATAGGACTGCTAGAGTGCTACTTGACTTTTTAAACTAGAAGGGGCTAAAATGGGATTTATTTGGTTATTCTTTGTGCTATATATGCGCAATGTCTTCTTTCATATCAATACTAATCTTAATAAAATATTAAGTAAACTTGTATGTGCTTTTTATATTCCCATTTTATTCTCTGCAAAATGTTTGCTAGATATGTGTTTACTTTCACTGACCTTCTGCTTACTCGCAGCAATGGGGCCATAGACTCCCTGGTGTCACTGGGCCCTAAAGTATTTTTTTGAACAAGTCAGCCTTTCACTGCAGGAGGCCTATTATAGTTAGGTTTCAATATGGTCATTTATATAGCAGCAGGAACTGATCTGCAAGAAGTCTTTAGACAATGTATTTTAGGAAAACATCATGGAGTGAAATTCAATTCAACTTATGCGTTTGTTTTTGTATTATATGGATCATTTCTACACAGTAAGACTTTTGGTATGTGGGGTCTCAGAGGTCATATGCCTTGGGCTAAGATAACTTTTTGGATTATATCATTTCAAATGCCAGTTACGCTCTTTCAAGCAGGACTGGTTCTATACAATCCTCCTTTCTGTGGCCAGCATATTACAGTTTAGTTTATTTAGTTTACCAAGTCAAATGCATTATAAGCTGTCCTTATGGAGCAGGGTCATTCAATTGGCCAAGGCAAACAGAACTGACAACTGAACACTCTAGGAACAATACAATGCAGTTGGACTCAAGAAGAAACTTCAGTGATTTGTACTGGGTTACACAAATAGGCTGACAATGCCTGAACTGATTTTAGAGAATAGTCTCTGACCAAATAAATCACTGACGCCAACTGTTCTGTATGAAGTAAGCTATAAATAGATAGCAAATATTTACTGATTAAATTACCCCTTTAATACATCAGCTTAACAAAATTTTTGAAAATAAACTAAAAAAAAAAATCTCAGTGACTACAGTGACACGCATATCGTACTCCGTGATACTAAGTTTAATTCAATCTTTTGTTAACAGCTGATGGGTAATAAAAACACATTTTACAAAGGAACTGACAATCCAGCTAGCTTGAAGGGCCCTTAATTTTTCTTTGAACGAGATTGGGCTCATCATTCTACTTCCACTTCATTCTAAGGTAAAAGCTGTTTACATGGACAAACTGATCAGAAACTATGGAATGAGCACTCTCAGAACAGCTCACAAGATTCTGACTCTACACAGGTGGGGATGTAAGCAGAATAGAAGAGCTGGTAATATGACAATGCGTTATGGGCCAACCCTAAGAGCAAAGTAGAATGTACTGTGGCTCCCTTTAATTTTACATGTCAGGTTGTGCTCAGGGCCTACTTGGTGAGGCAGACAAGTTCAGTAGTCTCTTTGTAGCTCTAAATATTTCCATTTAACAGTCATTAGTTTAACCATCTCTTAAAATGAATTAATCATTAGCATGTCTTTTTTCTCCTTCATATACAATCCCAATAAATGAATGAATGGATTTATGGCTGGATGGGTAGATGGACAGATGGATAACTATAAACTGGAAACTGGAAACTTCACTGATGCAACAATATACAAAACACATTTCAAAGTGAGCTGCTGAGGTATTCCTGTTGTGCAGCAACAGTATCCACGGCTTCTCTGCATGGCCAGGATGCAAGTTTGATCCCCCACCCGCCCAGCACAGGATCCGGCATTGCTGCACCTACAGCACAGGTCACAACTGTGACACTTGAGAACTCCATTTGCCATGGAGCAGCCAAAAAAACAAAAAAAGTGAACTGTTGGAGCACAGAGCCGAAATTTCAATATTGATATAAAAGACGGTGGCAACGAAGAGAATTTTTTGAGGATCATTTCATTGGAAAGAGAGATGTATTATGGGGGAACAATGATCAGAGTTTTTTACAATATACTTCAAGAGAGTCACAGAACTCAGTATCTGCTGCACTAATTTTGTCTTTTTCTTTTTTCCTTTGCTTTTTAGGGTCACACCCAAGGCATATGGAAATTTCCAGGCTAAGGGTCAAATCGGAGCTTTAACTGCCGGCCACAACCACAGCAATGCCAGATCCGAGACGAATCTGAGACCTACACCACAGCTCATGGAAATGCTGTATCCCCAACCCACTGAGAGAGGCCTGGAATCAAACATCCTCACGGTTCAGAGTCGGATTCGTTTCTGCTGCACTACAACTGGAACTCCAGCACTAAGCTTGTCTTTATTTAAAGTTTTTCTATGATGTTCATCATGCTTTTTTGCATTTATTTTTAAGTATTTCATTAAAATAGTGTTTATCTTGATTGCTGAGTGGTTTTTGTTTGTTTTTGCTTTTCAGGGGACTGTCGCTGTGGAAGTTCCCAGGCTAGGGCTAGAATCAGAGCCACATTATTGGCCTATGCCACAGCCACAGCGACGAGGAATCCAAGCCGTGTCCATGAACTACATCACGGTTCATGGCAACACCGGATCTTTAACCCACTGAACGAGGCCAGGGATTGAACCCACACCCTCAGGGATACCAATATTTGGTTCCACTGTGCCACGATGGGAACTCCTACTGAGTTTTTTTGACACCCTCTTTAATTCTGCACTCAAGCATCTCACTAGCTTCACCATAGTCTGAGTCCTGACTGAGGGGCACAAGGTCATAAATGTCTGAACCTCACCTATACCTGCTAAAGCATCATATGACAGCAGGACATGGGCTGGTAACTAGGAAGATACTGCACTCTCCTCTAGTAATAGGTCAAAAGGATGGGACTTCTAGGGACTAGATGAAAACTAATGGTAGAAATATCCACCTGAGGTATTAAAAAGTATCCTGTCCAAGAGGATGGTCTGAGAAGACTGAAGACACCCTAGGAATAACTGCTGCAAGGCAGAAGCCAAGGGGCACTGGGAGCAGCCAACTGAAGGGGAGGCACTGCCACATGTGTAGAGTGAGACTGAAGGGCAGGGCCATCAGAGGGGCCCCGCTTCTCCGCCCTCCTCCCTACTGTACAACCCTAGAGGTTAAGCAAGAATGTTTATAGCATACTCTTCCCTGAAGACTGCAGGCATGTGTATAGCCAAGCCTGGAATGAAGGTGGGGTGGGCAGGAGTGATCTTAAATGCATAAAGAGCAAAATAGTCTTCAATACGGTAGGTAAAAGATTTCTGAATACTAAATTAAAACTACAATTTGGATATTAAAGTGACCTTAAGACGCAAGGCCTTGTTGCAATACTCCAGTGGCACCACTCTCGTTATAATCTATTAGAGCTGGGCTCCAGCAGACTCATTTACAAAGACTACAATGTAAATGGTGCCCCCTAGAGTTGTGTGACTTGGAGGCCCTGACAGAACATTTTATTACTTAAATGGTCCAAAAACTCATGGGACTACCGAGGCTTTTATGGAGGGACAAGGAAAAAAACTTCTCCCA
The DNA here is from genome assembly GCA_004024745.2 of Catagonus wagneri. NCBI lineage: Eukaryota > Metazoa > Chordata > Mammalia > Artiodactyla > Tayassuidae > Catagonus > Catagonus wagneri. The sequence goes on along the minus strand of PVHT020000256.1, from coordinate 4,863,229 downwards.
GTAAAGGATAAAGACAAAAATAAGTTTCCATTTTAGTTAAACTCCATAAATTGTGCTTATTCAACTTATGGTTACAGAAAGATGGACAGGGTAAAGAAGGGATGAGTTAAAAAAATAGATAGTAAAAGGCAATTTAAGTTACTAAAGAGAGTGATTCCATTTAAAATAATGTTTCCTTAATAGGGAGATGAGTTAAGAAGCAAATTCCTATCAAAAAAGGTAGAAATAAATATTCATTGGGGCAAATTTCAATGTCTGATTGACTGATATTTAGGGACTTCACCTATATTTCAGAGGTTGGTCTCCCATACAGATGAACTAGCTGAAAAGAGAATACTGTGCCCTGATGCCCTTGGGAGACACCATATCCATCCGTACATCTGTCATCTGTTGTCCTGTATGCTATGCCGTCCCTGATACCACCAGGGCGTTCCCACACATCTGTGGTTATCTTTTCTCCAATCTCATTTTCACCATCTTATTTTCAGTTCTCATTTCTCAGCAAGGTTGTATTTAATTAGCCTTCTCTTCCGGACATGCCCCTCAAATCCTTATATTTAGTGACAAATGAAGCCTTCTAAAATACAAATCTGATCAAATGAAGATATATGTATGGGTAACTACACACACACAAACACGTGTGAGTACACACATACACGTACCTATGTATTTGTATGCCTAAAAATTTATATACATATATATGCACAGGAATATATCAAAATATACACATACATACATGTAGTGCATGAGTGTGAAAACATACACATATACTTAAAACCGGAAGAATCATAGGTAAACATTATAGTAATGATGTTCAGCTGGTGGAATTGAGCCTTTGATTAATTTATTAATCCACTGAATGAAAACAAGAGAGGAGGACCAATGAATGAAAACAAGAGAGGAGGACCTCCAGAACCAGCCCCAGGGCCAGTGAACACCAACTCTGAAGAAGAATGAAAGCTGGCATCTATCCTGATCCTTATCTGCGGCTCTTCTTTCCACTTTCTACTACTGAACCACTTCTTAACCTCTCCCCCAAAGGAAGGCACAGTCTTTAGGGTATTAGCCTGCTGTGGCCTCCTTTGCCTGGCAACGCCATAAAGCTATTTTTTTTTTCTCCTTTGCCAAAAACTCTCTCTCCCTGTTTCTATCTGGCACTGGCTGACAGAGGCCAAGTTTCATCAACACAGGCAGGACGTCAAAATATTGCACAAGATAAACCCATGACCTTTGTGTCAGAATAGAAAGCAGTGGTGTGAGGCAAGGATCAAAATGGTGGAGTAGGAGGACGTGGAGCTCACTTCCTCCCACAAACACATTAAAAATACTTCTAAAAAATACTTCTTAGTTTTTCTCATGAAAAACTAAGTGGAAAATGGCATACGGACTCCCATACAACCAAAGCTTCAAGAAAGATCTCTTGGAGTCCCTGCTGTGGCACAACAGGATCATCAGTGTCTTGGGAGCACTGGGCCACAGGTTTGATCCCCTGGCACAGTGGGTTAAGGATTCAGCATTGCTAGATAAGGCAGAAGATGAAGTCATCAGTCCTTCATACAACAGCATTCAACAAGCCTCATTTGCTTCAGCAATCACCTCCTTTGAGGCAGAGCCCAAACTCAAGGGCAACAGAGTCCGATCGTTCCTGACCTTCAGGGCTTCTACTCCAACATCTGGGAAGCAGACCCCACTACTGACAGAGTGGCAACAGCTACAGAGCAGAGAGGAGGCCCCACCTCACATCCAGGAAAGGCTTTCGATACCACAACACCAATCACACCCCCTTTCAAGAGGATAAAAGACAACATACCCTGAGGAAAGATGTGGCTGGCATCCATACCAAAATCAGCCCTTGCATCAAAACCATTGCACATATACTCTAAAAATAGAGCTATCATATGATCAGCAATTCCCCGCTCCTGGGCATATATGCAGGAAAAAAAAAAAAAAAACTCGTTTGAAAAGATACATACACTGCGATATTCATAGCAAAGACATGGAAACAACTCTAGCGACCATCAGCAAATGACTGGCTTAAGAAGATGTGGTATAACATACACACACACACATGAACACACACGAATATCACTCAGCCACAAAAAATAATGAAATTCTGCCATTTGCAGTAAGATGAATGAGCCTAGAGATTATCACACTTAGTGAAGTAAGTCAGAGAAAGACAAACATTTTATGATATCACTTACATGTGGCATCTAAAAAATAACACAAATGAGTCTATATACAAAACAGAAACAGACTTACAGACATAGAAAATAAATTCATGGTTACCAAAGGGGAAAGGGAGGGAGAAGGGGACAATTTAGGAGTATGGGATTAACAGATACAAACTACCATACATAAATTAGATAAGCAACAAGAAGTCACCATATAGCACAGGGAATTACACTCCAAATCTTGTAATAACCTATAATGGAAAATAATTTGAGGCCAACAGGACCTGCTGTATAGAAAAGAGAACTTTATCCAGTATTCTGTGATAATCGTCATGGGAAAAGAATCTGAGAGAGAATGGATATGTGTACGTGTGTGCCTTGTAAATCAACTATACTTCAAAAATCACTGGTGTACTAGTCATTATCAAACAACCAGTGAGCACTCAGTCAGTACTCACATCCTGCACCCAGAGAAGGAAAAAGTGACACTCCTAAAGAGGCAATAAAAGCATTAATTAGAATACATGAACTCATGCATATTATGTATCAATTTTATGTCATCTCTATCCGCAAATCTGGAAGTAGAAGAGCGGAATAAACAGATTAATAGACTATTACAATCAATATAGTAAGTGTAAAGAAAAAAGGTTATGATGATGATACCGACATGAAGAAAACTTAGCCCAGGCAAAGAGGAAGGAAGTAGGCAAACGAGGCCTGTTGGATCTGATTCTTAAAGGCTGAGTGGATGTGAAACAGGAAGAGCATGGGGTGAGGGGTAGGATTTCCACGCAGAGAAAGTGGATGTGCAGAGTCAGAAACGTGAGAGACCATAGCACCTGGTGAAGGAAGAGTAAAAGGGGGTAGACAGGAGAGGTAATAAATTTAGAACTTTATGCTGACAGCAACAGTATAACAGTGAATGTTAACAGGCAAGGACAGGATATGGTCAGATTTATATTTTATAAAGATATTCTCTGGGCAGACTGGATTCTGGGAGAGTAGGAAGTAGAAAATCATTTAGGAGACGATTATAGTCATCTAGGTGGGGAATGGTGATTATCTGGGAATACAAAGGAAAAGGGGATACATATTTAAGTGATACTAAGAAGTAAAGATTGCATTGATTTTGTTGATAAAATGGAAAGCGAAGGATAAAGGAGAAGAAAGGCTTAAGAAGGATTCCAAGGATGGCAGTATCATTCACTGATATGAATGGAATCATATCATGGAAATCCAATGATAAAATGGAAAACCAAGGATAAAGGAGAAGAAAGACTTCAGAATGATTCCTAGGATGGCAGTATCATTCAGTATCATTCACTGATATAATAGGATGTACAAAAAGAGGACGAAGAAGGGTGGGAATCCAAAGTCCTTTCCAGTTTGTGGAGTTTGAGGTGCCAAAGGAACATAGAACAACTTGATAAGGAATGGGTACCCGGCAGGAGAGAGATCTGGGTAGTATCTTAAAATTTTAGAGTCACACATAAGGAAACTGAAGACATGGGAATGGCAACGACAGCCCAGGTAGATTGTGTGGACTAAAAAGAGATCTTAAGATGCAACCTCAAAATATAAAGTATTTGGCTGAGGAAGAGTTCCCCATGAAAGATGCAGAAAAGGACATGCAGAGAAGTAAGAGGAATATCAAGAAAGGATAAAGTCAAAAAAAGAAAAGGAGAAATTTCAAAGAGGGAGGAGTCAATGGTCTGGAATGCTGTAATGACATAAAATAAGGGCCAAGGAGCGTCCACTGGATTTGGGAACAAAATAATTCATCCATGAGCTTAGTGAGTAGTTTCAGTGGAGGGGTGAATATGAAAACTCAACTGCAGTAGACTGAGTCTCTAAGAGAAGATAAGAATGGGAGTCAGTTCAGATTCTTTTCTCAAGAAGCCTGGTTATAAGGGGAAGGAGAAAGACTGAGTAGGCACGGGAAATGTCAGCAGAATCCAGGGAGAGTTCTTTTCATTTCATAAGATGGGAGAGACTGGATCTTCTTAATATGAAGGAGAAAAGATCTCACCTCAGGCAGCCAAATAATTAAAAGGGAGATATGGAGATAGGAAGAAAAGTATTTGTATCTGTCAGATGATAATTTCAAGCCTTGCTTTCCCTTGAATGAAACCGTATGTGTTCATTATTCTACAATTACCATGGTGCCTAGGTCACAGCAAGAATTCTAATACATGCTGAATGAATAAGTGGGTGAAAGAAGTCGTAGAAGTAAAGCAAGCAATAATAGGGAATACTGAAAGTGAGACGGCATAAAGTGAGAGAATTATTGCTTGAAGGTTTATTTCCGCCATGCAGGTCATTTGCTGAAGGAGAGGGAAGAATACCACAGGAGAATGATTAAAGATCCACTCACTGTCACAGATGAGGAGGGAGCTGACTAGCATGCACAGCAGTCTTGCCAGACATGGCAGATGATTCAGCTGAGACTGGAAACCACGCATGTGCAATAACAGCACCTGGGTTAGTACAGGAGTTGTGTTATCGGCAACAGGTATTGACGGGATAGAGAATGTAAACGAACCAGGAGGAGGCTCCAACTTGGGAGAAAACAACTGACTAAAGTTCTCTCCTACCTAAAAACTGCTGTTACGGGAGAAAATACGGGAGCTGAGAGGATGAAAAGTTGTGGCCAAAGAGTGGCATGTTAAATTTCACAGATGGAACAACTTTAGTAGAGACAAATCACAGGTTACAGCCCTGGATGTAAGTGGATAAAGTACAGGTTATTAGAGATGAGGAGATTAAGGTACCCTGAGGCCACAGTGACAAGCTTATCCACACAGACTTTGAGCTCACTCAGGATGATGGCAAGACACCAAGGATGATGGTGAGCTTGATGCCAAGATTTTCCCTGACAGATGATAGATGGATAGGTGATAGATAACAATGACGAAGCAGGCTGGAAGCTAACAGCCAACTGGAAATGGTCTCAAAGGAAACGATTTTCTTAAAAAAAATTAAAAAGGCAGAAACATAATGGATGTGGCAGTGGGGAGCTGAGATAATGCAAACCCATCTTCCTCTGTCTATGCTGTGAGGGGCACAGGGGATCAGCAGCCTCCCATCCAAATTCCTTGAGGGGGACTCATTAGGTGGGGGACAGAGCTAAAGGAAAAGAAGATAAGGCAGAAGATGAAGTTATCAATCCTTCATGCAACAGCATTCAACTGACATGTGCATCCTATGAAATGGCTGTCTTCTTATTAATGAGAATCAGCAGGCAGCACCCACCACTATTTGGTAGATACCCCTCTGTACTCTGCTATAACTCTGTAGTCTTTTTGGAAGAAAAGCAACCAGCCATCTCAGGTACAAAATCTAAGACATAATTTAACAGTCTTAATATTTCTAAAATTCAGAGGCTTACGGTTCAAACAGAATGAAGTGAACTTTGTAGGTAAATTAGAGAAACCTCCCTTATTCCCCACTCACTGCAGAACCTTAAGACTTTCCTGTTGCTGTTTCCATCTGCTTCTCAAATCCTCCTCTCAGATGGCCCTAATAGAGACCACTGGTTTTCTGTTACTTGTAAAAGCTACACAACTTGGGACTGAAAGGCAGGATTCAGAAATGCTGAGTTGATTAGAAAATGCCTAAAAATGCTATTTCCCATGAATCACATTTCAAAAAATACTCTAGAAATCCTTTCCCTCCGACTTTACACTGGTAAAGGATTTCTGTGACCTCTAGAAAGCAATTCTTTGGAGATGAAGTTGAAACAGCCTATTGCCAGTCCTCACGATATCTCTGGGCTTCATGATGATACTAATGTTCCCTGGTTATCACAAATCATCTGCTTTTATCTCTTCTAAGCTATGCTGAGACCGTTAAGAGGTCATTACACTTGGGAGAAGAAAACTTACTTGACTCACTTTTGGTGGTTCTTGGCAGGCTTCTTAGAGCACTCAGTGACCAAGCTGTGACCTGAGGCAACACAAAGCAAGCACATTCAAGAGACTAAGGACTGTGAGAAGTTCAATATGCTTAGATCTTAGAATACTCAGAAGGAATGTAGATATAAGTAGGGGCTTCGGAGTTCCCATTGTGGCCCAGTGGTAACGAATCTGACTAGTATCCTTGAGGATGTGGATTTGATCCGTGGCCTCATTGAGTGGGTTAAGGATCTGGCATTGCCATGACCCTGCATGGCTGTGGTTTAGGCCGGCAGCTACAGCTCCAATTTGATCCCTATCCTAGGAACTTCCATATGCTGCATGTTCAGCCCAAAGAAGCAAAAAAAGAAAAAAAAACAAGAAGGGACTTCAAAGCCATCTTGAGGAATGTGGTCTGTACTTTCTCCTGGAGGAATGGGATGGGGTGAGCAGGAGCTTCTGCTGATTTCTACTTCTTCCAAACCACTCCGTGACCGACGGGGACCGCAGAGTCCATACAGAGAGTACACTCTACCTCCGTAGCATCTGCACCCTGTCCCCTGACACGCACACACACCTAATCCACCCACTTCTCCACGGTCCAGGAACCTAAATCTTCCAGTACTATCGAAGAAGAAAATAAAGGACTGGGTCCACCCTCACCTGATCAGTGCAATTGTATCATCACTACAACAGGTCTATACCGGTCCAAAGGTTCTGTACAACCTTTTCTAGACAGGATCCACGTAAGTGATAAGAACTGGGGAGCTACAAAGTTCAGGAGCTGCAGAAAGTGTAATGTGGAAAATCTGATCTGAACATTAAAAAAAAAACACCCAAAACCCGATGATGCCACTCTACAGTTTACAGAATGATGCCACTCTACAGTTAGGGATGCCTAACTGACTTTAAATGAGCTTACTGCCATTTCTAAATGGAGGACTGAACCTTTAACATGTCCATTCTTTTAGCAGCTCTGCTTCAGTTCACTTGCTATTTGCCTTCATCTGATCCTATCCTGTTCTTCCTGGGAAGCTCAAGGTGGCCATGAGATAAAGGGCACTGCTAGGTGAACAAGAGTAAGAAGCCATTCCAGTTTCCTCCTCCCCA
>PVHT020000256.1:4833441-4848264 GCA_004024745.2 Catagonus wagneri | reverse complement strand
CTTGAGTCAGGCAGTTTTATTTCAATTATTATGAGATCAGAGAAGAAAGTTATATTCCCACAGGGAGCTAAAGCATCGTGCTATCCTTCGCAGGCAAACCTAAGTCATACCTAGCCCCAAATTAGGCATTAGTGCAACTCACAAAATACTTAAATAAATAAACACTTAGACAAATAAATTCAGGTGGTTTTTCTAATAAGCACCAGAAAGACGTGGACTTTCCTCCTTTTTTTTGTCTTTTTAGGGCCACACCCAAGGCATAAGGAGGTTCCCAGGCTAGGGGTCCAATCGGAGCTGTAGATGCTGGCATACACCACAGCCACAGCAATACAGTATCCGAGCCTCATCTGTGACCTACTCCACAGCTTGCTACCAAGGCCAAATCCTTAACCCATTGAGCAAGGCCAGGTATGGAACCCGGCTTCTCATGGATGCTAGTCGGGTTCATTAACCGCTGAGGTATGACAGGAACTCTGATGTGGACTTTCTTTGCCAAATATCAAAGTGGTTTGAGACCTGGGATACTTCCAAAAGTTTATTACTGATGTTGGATTTTCTTTCTCAGGGAATGAGAGGAAAAACAACTGTTTATGGAGTACTTGATGTCTATTAGTTGTGCAGGTTCATGCTTTATACAATTTTTACATTATCATATTACTTCAATCATATTACTCAGTCTCTCTCAGCCTCAGTTTCCTTACTGTAAAATGAAGGTAATAACAATAATTACAATTAATTATTAATTTTACAGGTGAGGAAACTGAGGTTCAGAGATTAGTTCATATGATCAAAGTCCTATATAGTGTATAATGGGTACTGTAGGCAGTATTGAAAACACATATTTTTTACTGCACTACATTTATGTTCCAGTGACTAGATATATCTACTTTTATAATCTAGAAAAAAAAAAAGACTGGATCCATCATCCATGGCCATCTAAATATACAAATCATCACAAGTAGTGGATTATTTGGGAGACTACTTAGACTTTGACTTTAGAGTAACCATAAACCTCTCTTCTCCAAGCTGAAAGTACAGTAGGGTGATGGTTGCCAAATAGTGAGGTTTTCATTAACTTTGACAAAAGACAGAAAAAGGAAGACAAGGTGCTCGATTTTTTTCATAAAGTTATAGAGTTATAAAAGCAAAGGACTTCCCACTATTCAAAGATTACTATCTCTCTTCCCTAACCACCCCCTTTCTCTCTAGCTCTATCTCTAGGTATGTGTGTATATTCAGATTCTTTCTTATAAAAAAAAAAAAAAAAGGAGCTAACAGAAGGTAGCCTATTTTGTAATGCGTTGAGAAAACAAGAAGTGGGCAACTCCACTAAAAGACTGTGCTCAATAGATAGCAAAGTTTAAAAACAAACAAACAAACAAACAAACAAACAAACTTTATTGTATTTCCCAAAGTCCTGTTCAAATCTACAGCCTTCCCCTGACTCTGAATGAAATATTGGACACGCCCTATAACTTGTCTACTGGGCTTTAGTTCTCTGGTCATATTTACTCATAATAGTCTTTTTGTGTAATCAATATGTTCAGGCTCATTAATAATCAAAACTCTGCACGTCACACTGTGGTAATGCTTTTTTGAACCACCTAAGGGCTGCTCCAGGCTGGAAGCCTGCATCTGGGTAAGGGAGAGATACCATGACCTTCTTTCCTCTCTTTTCATCTTTCTAGCCACCCTCCATGTCCCCCAACCCTCCTACCTCCATTGACTTTTGGCTAACGATTGTACCAGGTTCGGGGATGAGAAGACGTAAGAGTAAAACAAAGGAATGGTTTTAGTTAATGGCATAACTGACATGTGCCTTTTGTTTCCTTTGCACACAGAGGATATTTAAAGCTGATTCTTTATCTGATGGGAGTTTTCATGTTATCCGGCCACACTTCTACCTCTTGAAAATTTTCTCAGTGGTCTCTCATTATTCGAGACCAAAACAAAAATATAAAGGGTACTGATTGTGTGTCATGCACTGTACTAGATGCCAGGATATTTACCCAAAGTCCTGGCAACCCCCCCCCAAAAAAAATGCAAAAGGACATATTAGAAATATAAATTTTCTGAGTTCCCATGGTGGATCAGCAGAAACAAAACTGATTAGCATCCATGAGGATGCAGGTTCAATCCCTGACCTCGCTGAGTGGATTAAGGATCCAGCATTGCCATGAGCTGTGGTGAAGGCTACAGACACGGCTTGGATACTGTGTTGCTGTGGCTGTGGTATACCTGGGAGCTATAGCTCCGATTTGAGCCCTCGCCTGGGAACCTCCATATACTGTGGGAGCAGCCATAAAAGGGAAAAAAAAAACATAAATTTTCACTCTTAAAATCAAATCAACCTTAACTTTTCAGCTGTATTTGGTCATAAAGTCCTACTTTACAAGGTAATTACTACTGTAAAAAAGGGATAGGTCATTAATAGTCTCATTTACCCGATGTTATTTGATGTATGTTCTAAATTATGTCACATTCAACACAGTGTGCACTTTGAACTTGTAAGCAGAAAAATTATATTTAGACAGTATGCATTCTAACTCTTTAAATAAATGTAACAACAAATTGTAGTTTATGACAGAGTAGGTGTGCTTATCATGTTTTAATGCAGCTGAATTTCAGGAGAGGACCTAAGGAATTATAGAAACTAGAGAAACTAGAATGGTTTGGCATTAGTGTAGTTAAGTTACCTCTTGAACTTTAAACTTCCGTATCACAATATGAATTTGGTTCCAAGATAAGAAGTAGGATAAATTCACTTCTGAGGACAGACCTGAATCTCTGATTGCCTAGAGACTGAATCAACTGGAGACCATGGCATGTGAAGGCCTTCAGAAGGTAGATCAAAATGAGAACTATGATAAGCTCATTGAAAAAAAGGGTAAGGGCTTAATATTTTATGGCTTGTTTTGTTTCTCACAGACATTTCTCTGTCTAACATCTTCTAAACCTCGATGGTTAGGGAACGGCGCCTGTTGTGGTGATGAGGATCAAGAATGGGTGAGAGTTAAGAGTAGGGAAAACCCTATTTTTAATTCTTACATTAGAAAGAATACACTGTCTCATTAGTGGAGGAAAAGATTCTTGTGTGCTCTTCTCCAAAACACAAAAAACACCCAGATAAGTTTCATTCATGTTAACTGATGATTGAAAGTTGACAGTTTTTTTGTTTGTTTGTTTGCTGTTTGTTTAGAAAGTAAAATATGGCAGTGGGTAATGATAACTTCCATACTTTAAAACACTGAATTCTAGGGGTTCCCGTCGTGGCGCAGTGGTTAACGAATCCGACTAGGAATCATGAGGTTGCGGGTTCGATCCCTGCCCTTGCTCAGTGGGTTAATGATCTGGCATTGCCGTGAGCTGTGGTGTAGGTTGCAGACGCGGCTCGGATCCTGCGTTGCTGTGGCTGCGGCGCAGGCCAGTGGCTACAGCTCCGATTGGACCCCTAGCCTGGGAACCCCTACATGCCGGGGGTGCGGCCATAAAATGACAAAAAGGCAAAAAAACAAACAAAAAAAACCCACTGAATTCTAGGGGATGGAAAAGCACAGACCATACCATAAAGTAATGAAAAAAGAGTTCTATGAAGTCACAGTTCTGACTTAATGACTCAATTCTCTTTTCCTCTGACTTAGAAAACTTCTGGAATAATCTCATGATACAATGCACTTTCTATGATGTTTTAATTTAATGGATTTTAATATCTATCTATATCAATACTTTGGCAGCCCATACTGAACAAGAATGGGCAAAAAAATTTCTGTTACTCCCTAAAAATAAAAATCTTCATCAATTATATCCTATAGAGTAGGCATTCTAAGTTTCAATTAATGGAATATACACATACTTACAATAATGAATTTGACTATAATACTTGCTAATTTTCTCATTTTGGTGACAGTCAGAAATGCCACAAAAACCAAAGACAATTATGAAGCTCAAAATTTTAGAGCCATCATGTAAAGCAAAGAAGATTTTAAAAAAAAGTCCCATACATGAGGAATTAAATGTACTCTTATAAATATATAAATATACTTTTAAAATCCTTGATTTGGCGTTCCTGGGATTTGTCTGACCTAACACTGAAACAAAAATCTTGATAATTTTTAAAACACTGCTCAGTTCTAAGATTCTATTTTATGCTTCATTTAATTTTTCTTAAGTTTTGGAAAAACAATTTGATCTGATCAAGCCTCAACTTTTTCTACAGAAGCAATCTGAATGTTCTTATGCAAAGACAATGCTACATCAGGTATTCCTCCCCACTGTCAAAATATTAATTATTTTAATTAACTATTTAAAGTAGAACTTTGAAAAATAAGCTCTTCTTCGAGTATTCTGACTTTATTTCTTCCAAACTCTTTCCCTTTGCAGGTGTCAATGTGGTAGAAAGGAAACTTGCAGCTCATGACACTTTGATAATCACACAAGGAAATACACTCACAGTCAAAGAATCAAGCAGTTATCGAAACATTGAAATTGTTTTTGAGCTTGGTGTCACTTTTAATTACAGACTCCCAGATGGAACTGAACACACTGTAAGAAATTTTTACATAAACAATGAAGTCCTGATTTTTCTACACAGCACTAAAATAACCTCTGCTTTCTGTTATTGGATGGTTTAATTAATGTAGGTTTCCTTCATCTACTGAAGCAGCCAGTGGACTTTATCCATATTATATATCATACAAGTTAGCAGAATATTTAAACATAAGGTATTGATTTTCATGCAGTTCTGTAAAGAACCTGGATTAAACAATAAGAATTAGAAAAATACCTTTTGAATGACTAAATGTACACCTATTCATAGAGAAAAATAAAGCTCAGTGTTTTCAATGTTACATACCTGAGAGCAACAAAAGCTTTTAGAGTAAACTAACTTAAATAATAGACATTTAATTAATGTAACTGAAGTAATAAAAAGTGAATAAATTAGTAAAGGAATATTTGATCAAACAGAAAGGTCTAATGCTACTACATAGGTAACTGGGAATATATCCTTTAATATTTAAGATATAAAATTTTACAGTCACATTTTTCAACTGATTTTTTTTTTTAATTTTGCCCTTAGAATTTTTCTGGTTAATTTAAATATGTTTGCAATGATAATTAAATTGTCAAATATTTTATCAGTTATGGCTGTATTTATTTTATTTCACTTTTTTTACTTTTTAAATTTTTTGACTACACCTGCAGCACATGGAAGTTCCTGGGCTGGGGACTGAATTCTAGCCATAGCTGTGACCTATGCCTCAGCTTTGGCAATACCAGATCCTTACCAAGGGATAAGGATTGCCAAGCCAGGGATTGAACCCATGCTGCTGTAGAAACAATGCCAGACCCTTAACTCACTGCACCAAAGAGGGGACTCCCATGGTTAAATTTTAATTACTACAACATGTACATGAATTAAAACAAGCACAAGTTCTTTTAGCTTCTCCATGAAACTAAGACGAACCATCACTAAATTTAGAACACTATCCAACATGAAAGATTTAGAAGAGAAGCCCTGATGATGTGCCTTAAAATTCAGCATTGGGAAACTAATGAGTGGGATGAGCATGATGGTTACCAGTACAAACTCTAGCACACAATAAATAGCCTAGGTTTAACCCTGGCTTTGTGGCTTTAGATAAATTATGGCATCTCACTTTTCTCATCTGTGAAATGGAGATAACATTTTCTTCATAAAGCCATAAGTCTGAAGATGTAGATCTGTAGAACTCAGAGCAGAGTCTGATACATGTAAGACCCTAAAAAATGCTATTTTTTTTATTATTATTTATTTTACATAGGATAATTGGAAGCTAGAGGAAAAGAAATTTGTTAGAAATTTGCAAGTGGATAATGGAAAAGAACTTGTTAGAAAATTGCAAGTGCATAATGGAAAAGAACTAAATAATGTTCGAGAAATTAAGAGTGTTGAAATGGTCCAGGTGAGTGGTTACTATAATTATTTTCCAAAGGCAAAAATAATTATATAGCAATTTTATTTGGGGGGTTGTTGAGTTACACTGAGTTATACCATCAATAAATAGACTATTACTTTTCTCACAAATCTTACTCATAGTAAAAATATATTTTCTGATGCCTTCCGATTCTCTTCTGATGAAGAGAACTTATGCATATGTCAAACACATAAAGTCTATTTAACTGAAAATGAAAGTAACTAAATCAAAATGTTTTTAAATGGATGTATCTGTATAAAATGTTGCTATGAAGCACAAGAAAAAATACTACAAATAAATTTCAAATCTAGGCACAGACACTCCCGTAGGAGGCAGGTGGTGCCGCGGAGGTAGCCGCTTCTGCCAAGGCCACGGCTGCCATCCCCTCCTTCCCAGGACTGCCTCCCAGGCAGGAAGGCTGCTGGCGCAGGATGCCCAGAGCTGGCAGATGACGCGCAGGGCCTGCAGCTCGCCGATGACTGAGGGCCAGCGGTGGGCGGACGAGTACAAGGAGCTGCACAAGCGCTGCGAGCTGGGGGGCCCACGCCATGCACAGGGCCGTATGCTCTTGGGCCACTTGGCCGCAGATCAAAACGAACGAAATAAACCAGAGCATCGTTCTTCAAGAATTCCCTTAGTGTAGGGATTAAGATGGTGGAATAGAAGGATTGGAGCTCAACTTCTCTCATAAAACAACAAAATTACAACCAAATGCCGAGTGACCTTCAACCAAATGGAATATCAAAAAGATATTCCATTCCAGAAGACAAACAGGAGACCACAACAAGAGGGAGGAGGGGTGATTACGTAATACAAGGAACCCCATACCTCCCAGGTGGGAAGCCCCAAAGGCTGGAAAGTAACTGTATCACAGAGACTCACCTAAAGAACTGAGAGTTCTGAGCCCCATGTCAAATCTCCATGCCTGGTGAACTGGCACCGGGAGAAAGAGCACCGGGAGCATCTGGCATTGAAGGACAGTGGGGCTTGTGTGCAGGAGCTCCACAGGACTGGGGGAAATGGAGACCCCATTCTTGAAAGGTGCACACAGACTTTCACGTGCACTGGGTCCCAGGGCAAAGCAAAGTCTCTATAGGAATCCTGGTCGAAACTGACCGCAATTCTTGGAGGATCTCCTGAGAAAACGGGGGTGACTGTGGCTTGTTGTAGGGTAAGGGCACTGGATGCAAAGCTCTCAAGAACATTCAACAGCCTGCATTTCTCTGGAGGTGGCCATTTTTGGGAAAATCTGGCCCCTCCCATCAGCACTGAGAAGCCCCAGGCCAAACAATAATCCAAGTGGGATCACAGCCCCACCCATCAGTAAACAGGCTGCCTAAAGATCCCTCAGGCACACAGTGGCCTCTAATCTCACCCAGAGACAAAGCCCCATCCACCAGAGGGATAGGAACCAGCCCCACCTACCAGTGGGCAGACACCAGTCCCTCATTTCGGGGAGCCTACAGCAAGCCCCACCCCCATGCCAACTTCAGCCACAGGGGAAGCAAACACCAGAAGTAAGAGAGGCTACAACTCTCATGTCTGAAAAAAGGACACCACACCGAAAACCTATAAAGATGAAAAGACAGAAAACTGTAACTCAGATAAGGGAGAAAGAAAAAACTGCAAAAAATCAGCTCAGTGATGAGGAGATTATCAGCCTCCTAGGAAGAGACTTTAGACTGTTGATGCTAAAGATGATGCAAGACATTGGAAATAAACTGGAGGCAAAGATTGATAATTTACAGGAAACACTGAGCAAAGAAATATGATATAAAAATTAAACAAGAAGATATGCAAAAAAATACAATAAGTGAAATAAAAAATTCATTAGAAGCAGCCAACAGTAGAATACAGGAGGCAGAAGAACGAATCATGGAAGTGGAGGACAGATTAGTGGAAATCACTAATGCGGAACAGAAAAGAGATAAAAGATTGAAGAGGAATAAGGAGAGTCTCAGAGAACTCTGGGATAATGTTAAATGCACCAATGTCCGTATTCTAGGGGTGCTAAAGGGAGAATAGAGAGAGAAGGGGACAGAAAAAATATTCGAAGAGATAATTGCTGAAAACTTCCCTAACATGGGAAAGGAACCATTCACTCAAATCCAGGAAGCACAACGAGTATCATATAAATTAAACCCAAGGAGGAACACTCCAAGACACATATTAATCAAAATGACCAAAATTAAAGACAGAGAAAATATTGAAAGCAGCTAGGGAAAAGAAACAAATGACATGCAAGGGAACCCCAATGAGGTTATCAGCAGATTTTTCAGCTGAAACTCTGCAGGCCAGAAGAGAGTTGCATGATATACTTAATGTGATGAACGAAAAAACTTTCAAACAAGATTACTTTACCCAGATTTGAAGGAGAGATCAAAACCTTTACAGATAAGTAAAAGCTAAGAGACTTCTGCAACACTAAACCAGCTTTACAACAAAAGGCAACAGCCAGAAATAAAAACACCACAAATGACAATGATCACCAGTAAAGACATATATACAGTACAGATATTAAATCATCCATGCACAATTGTGCTACCAAAATCAGAAATTGTGAGAAGAGAGCATAAATGCAGGACACTGGAGACACATGTGCAATTAAGAAAACAACAACTTAAAACAATTTCGTTTATACACAGACTCATATCAAAACTTCAGGGTAACTGCAAAACAAAAATCTACACTGATACAGAAACAAATAAGAAAAATTAACTCAAATAAAACATTAAAGATAGTCATCAAACCACAAGAGGAGATAACAAGAGAAGGGAAGAACAAAGAACAACAAAAATCCAAAACAGTTAAGAAAATAGCAATAAGAACATACATATCAATAATTACCTTAAATGTTAATGGACTGAACATGCCAACCAAAAGACACAGACTAGCTGAAAGGATACAAAAAAAAAAGACACTTATATATGCTGTCTTCAAGAGATCCACTTCACTTCTAGGGACACATACAAACTGAAAGTGAGAGGATGGAAGAAAATATCCCATGCAATGGGAATCAAAAGAAAACCGGAGTAGAAATACTCATACCAGACAAAATAGACTTTAATAGGAAGAACATTTTAAGAGACAAGGAAGGGCACTACGTAATAATCAAAGATCAATCCAAGGAGAAGATATAACAATTTTAAAGATCTATGCAACCAACATAGGATCACCACAACATATAAGGCAACTGCTAACAACCTTCAAAGCAGAAATCAACAATAACACCATCATAGTGGGGGACTTTAACACCCCACTCACAGCAATGGATAGATCATCCAGACAGAAAATTAATAAGGAAACACAGGCCCTGAATGAAGCATTAGACCAGATGGACCTAACAGATATTTACAGGACATTCCATCCAAAAGCAACAGAATACACATTCTTCTCAAGTGCACAAGGAACATTCTCTAAGATTGGTGACTTCCTGGGCTACAAGTCAAGCCTTGGTAACTTTGAGAAAACTGAAATCATATCAAGCATCTTTTCTGACCACAATGTTATAAGACTGGAAATCAACAACAAGAAAAAAACGGCAAAAAATACAAACATGTGGAGACTAAACAACATGCTACTAAACAACCAAGGGATCACTGAAGAAATCAAAGAGGAAATCAAAGAATACCTAGAAGCAAATGACAACAAAGATAAGACAATCCAAAACCTCTGTGATACAGCAAAAGCAGTTCTAAGAGGAAAGTTTATGGTACTACAAGCCCACCTCAGGAAATAAGAGAAAGCTCAAATCAACAACCTAACTTTACACCTAAAGCAGCTAGAGAGGGAAGAACAGACAAGACCTAAAGTCAGTAGAAGAAAAGAAATCATAAAGATCAGAGCAGAAATCAATGAAAGAGAAACGAAGAAAACCACAGAAAAGATCAATGAAACTAAAAGCTGGTTCTTTGAAAAGATCAACAAAATTGATAAACCCTTAGCCAGACGTAGCAAGAAAAAAAGAGAGAGGACACAAATCAATTAAATTAGAAGTGTAAAAAGAGAAGTAACAATGGATATCACAGAAATACAAAGGATCATGAGAGACTACTATATGTAACTCTATGGCAATAAAATGGAAAACCTAGAAGAAATGGACAAATTCTTAGAAAGGTACAATCTTCCAAGACTAAACCAAGATGAAATAGAAAAGATGAATAGACCAATCACAAGTTCTGACATTGAAACTATGATTAAAAAACTTCCAACAAACAAAAGGCCAGGACCAGATGGCTTCACAGGCGAATTCTATCAAACATTTAAGAAGAGCCAACACCTATCCTTCTGAAACTCTTCCAAAAAACTGCAGAGGAAGGGACACTCCCAAACTCACTCTATGAGGCAACCATCACCCTGATACCACACCAGACAAATATACCACAAAAAAAGAGAATTACAGGCCAATGTCACTGGTGAACATAGATGCAAAAATCCTCAACAAATTACTAGCCAACCGAATCCAACAATACATTAAAAGGACTGTACATCACAATCAAGTGGGATTTATCCCAGGGATGCAAGGATTCTTCAATATCTGCAAAGCAATCACTGTGATACACCACGTTAACAAACTGAAGAATAAAAACCATATGATCCTCTCAAGATATGCAGAAAAAGCCTTTGACCAAACCCAACACCCATTTCTGAATAAAAACCCTTCAGAAAGTGGGCATAGGGGGAACCTACCGCAACATAATCAACGCCATCTATGACAAACCTAGAGCTCACATCATTCTCAATGGTGAAAAGCTGAAAGAATTCCCACTGAGATCAGGAACAAGACAGGGATGTCCACTCTCACCACTACTATTCAACATAGTATTGGAAGTCCTAGCCACAGCAATCAGAGAAGTAAAAGGAATAAAAGGAATCCAAATGGGAAAGGAAGAAGTAAAACTATCATTATTTGCAGATGACATGATACTATACCTAGAGAATCCTAAAGACTCTACCAGAAAACTGTTAGAGCTCATCAATGAATTTGGCAAAGTCGCAGGATACAAAATTAATACACAGAAATCAACTGTATTTCTACATACTAACAATGAAAGATCAGAAAGAGAAATTAGCGAAGCAATCCTGTTTACCGTTGCATCAAAAAGAATCAAATACTTAGGAATAAACCTAACTAAAGAGACAAAAGACCTGTACTCTGAAAACTACAGGACCCTGATGAAAGAAATCAAGGATGACACAAACAGATGGAAAGACATACCATGCTCTTGGATTGGAAGAGTCAATATAATCAAAATGACTATATTACCCAAGGCAATCTACACATTCAATGCAATCCCTATCAAATTACCAAGGACATTCTTCACAGAACTAGAACAAAATAGTTTAAAGTTTCTTTGGAAGCACAAAAGAAACAGAATAGCCAAAGACATCCTGAAAAAGAAAAATGGAGCTGGAGGAATCAGGCTCCCTGACTTCAGACTATACTACAAAGCTACAGTCATCAAAACGATATAGTACTGGCACAAAGAAATATAGATCAGTGGAACAGGATAGAAAGCCCAGAATTAAACCCACGCACCTATAGTCAACTAATATATGACAAAGGAGGCAAGAATATACAAAGGAGAAGAGACATCCTGTTCAATAAGTGGTGTTGGGAAACTAGACAACTACATATAAAAAATGAAACTAGAACACTTCCTAACACCATGCACAAAAATAAACTCAAAATGGATTAAAGACCTAGATACAAGACCAGATACTATAAAACTTTTAGAGGAAACATAGGTCCAACACTCTCCCACATAAATGACAGCAACATCTTCTCAGATCCACCTGTTAGAGTAAGTAATGGCAATCAAAAGAAAAATAAATAAATGAGACAAACTTAAAAGTTTATGCACAGCAAGGGAAACCCTAAACAAAACCAAAAGACAAACCACAGAATGGGAGAAAATATTTGCAAATGAATCGACTGACAAAGTATTAATCTCCAAAATTTACAAACACCTCCTACAACTCAATACCAAAAAAACAAACAACCTCATTAAAAAATGGGCAGAATATCTAAACAGACAATTCTCCAAGAAGACATACAGGCCAAAACACACATGAAAAGATGTTCAACATCAATCATTATTAGAGAAATGCAAATCAAAACCACTATGAGGTACCTACCACCTATGCCAGCCAGGATGGCCATCATCAAAAAGTCTACAAACAGTAAGTGCTGGAGAGGATGTGGAGAAAAAGCAACCCTATTGCACTGTTGGTGGGAACGCAAATTGGTGCAACCACTGTGGAAAATAGTATGGAGATTCCTCAGAAAACTAAAAAGAGAATTACCATTTGATCCAGCAATCCCACTCCTGGGCATCTATACAGACAAATCCATGACTCAAAAAGATACATGTACTCCAATGTTCATTACAGAGCTCTATACAATAGCCAAGTCATGGAAACAACCTTAATGACCATCAACAGAGGAGTGGATAGGGAAGATATGGTACATATACACAACGGAATATTACTCAGCCATTAAAAGAAACAAAATTACAGCATTTCTAGCAACATGGATGGAGCTAGAAATTATCAGGCGAAGTGAAACCAGTCAGACAATGAGACACTAACATCAAATGCTACCACTTACACTTGGAATCTAAAAAAAGGACACATTGAACTTCTTTGCAGAACAGATAACTGACTCACAGACTTTGGAAAACTTATGATTTCCAAATGAGACAAGTTGTGGGGGGGATGCACTGAGGGTTTGGGATGGAAATGCTATGAAATTTGCTTCTGATGATTTTTGTACACCTATAACTCTAATAAAATCCATTAAGTAATAAAAAAAGAAAAAAATAAATGAAATAAAACAAAAAATAAATTTCAAAGCTATAATACTACTACTATTTTTCTTAATTTAGCCTTTAATTTTAATGGTAAATTCTTCTGTTTGCTAATATCTTTCAGACTTACGAGCATGAATAAGTGGAAGCCAAGAGGATCCTCAAAAGGGATTGAGCACTGTTCTTGGAGCACAGACCAGAACACAAATTAGATGGAAAATCTATATTGAACCAGAACTGTTTTCTTCTCCTCATCAAGTATAAAGTTGCTGACTGATAAGGCCTTTTATAAACACTGGCTAATGGCTTTTATTTCCAGTCTTGCCAAAGCAAAAAAAAAAAAAAAAGCAAATAAAAGCTAATTAGGATTTAAGTCGTTCTACATTCTCTAAGATGCAAATTTACTGGTGTTCTAAAATAATTTGTGGCATCTTAAAAACCTGTGAATAAATATTGTTCCCCCACTGCTTTATAAGTAGCCTCTCCTTAAAAAAAAAAAAAAAAAAGTTATGTGACATGTATCAATAGACTATTTTGGTTTTTTTCCCACATTTGGTAAACTGAAAACATTTATCGCGTGGGGGCTCAAAAATCTTGCGCTGGTTCTAAATATTTGCCTTAGTACAATTTATTATTATAAAATAATATATATTCAATCAGAAAATTTAGAAACAAAAGCAGATGCAAAAGAAATATTTGCATAAACCCACAATCCAGAGATAATCATTACTCTGACTTTAATAGATATCCTCCCAGTCCTTTCTCTGGATGTGGATTTGTGTATTTCCCCATACATACCACTCTGAACAACGTAACAGGAAACAAATGATATACTAAGGCAAAGAACTGTACTCTATTTTGCTACATTGTCAGTGATTCCAGAGCTGAGTAAGCATCGGGATCATCTGAGAAACTTAAAGTTTTTGCATGCTTTATCTCCACTGTCATCCTACTAGATCAGAATCTCTGAAAGCAGAACTAGAGAGCTAGAAAACTCCCAAGTGATTCTGAAGCAGCAACTACACTAACCAGTCTTTGACAACAAATGGGATAACAGATGCCAGAAGTGTCACTTTCAAGTGTTGCCCCCCCTTTTTATCATAAACATGAACGCTGACAGTTTTCCAGGGCCCCCAAAGTTTTCTTTCACTCATATACTCATACAAGGTGCTATTTTGTGTATTTCAAGCAATTTGAAGTGGGTGTATTATGGGACTCAGAGGGTGGTCAATTTTTTAAGTATTTAACTCTATGAACTTTGGTTTTGACTAATTACTTTTCATACTGATGAAGATAATAGCTAACATTTACATCGTACTTACCAAATCCCAGGTACCATTCTAAGTTGTGAATAAACATGGAAGATGCATAATAATGTGGGGAGAAAAATGTTAGAGTACATGATGAAGATGAACAGATCAGAAAATATGTAATCTTTTGCAAAAACACTTAAATCTACCATTCATTTTATAACTTCATTTAAAACTTCACATAAAGGAGTTCCTGTCGTGGTGCAGTGGTTAACAAATCCGACTAGGAACCATGAGGTTGCGGGTTCGATCCCTGGCCTCGCTCAGTGGGTTAAGGATCCAGCGTTGCTGTGAGCTGTGGTGTAGGTTGCAGATGCGGCTCGGATCCCATGTTGCTCTGGCTGTGGCATAGGCCAGAGGCTTCAGTTCTGATTAAACCCCTAGCCTGGAACCTTCACATGCTGCGGGTGCGGCCCTAAAATGACAAAAAGCCAAAAAAAAAAAAAACTTCACATAAAGATATTAATTATTTAGATTTTTCACATGCTTTTAAAAAATAAAGATTCAACGTGGTTTTCCCTCTCTGATCTTACTTACTTACATATTAAGATTGGAAAAGGGCAGGTATTAATCTCATCTCAAAGTAGAGAAATAAAGGCACAAACAAGTTTACTGGCTTGCTTATTGTGTACAGAGTCCATAAGGA
The DNA here is from genome assembly GCA_004024745.2 of Catagonus wagneri. NCBI lineage: Eukaryota > Metazoa > Chordata > Mammalia > Artiodactyla > Tayassuidae > Catagonus > Catagonus wagneri. The sequence goes on along the minus strand of PVHT020000256.1, from coordinate 4,833,545 downwards.
ACACAGGAATTAAATGTAGGTCCTGATTTTCAGCCCAGTACCCTATGATCTATGCTAGTACTCAGCCTATTCTAAACAAAAATTTCTTAAGAAAAAAAAATGTC
>PVHT020000256.1:4683455-4827121 GCA_004024745.2 Catagonus wagneri | reverse complement strand
CTTTTCCCACCCCCATTCCCCTCGGATTATAAAACTGTAGCCCACCTAATCCTCAGGGCACAGCCCCTTGCCTGCCCACTTGCATCTCTCACAAGCGTCCTATCTTAATAGATCTATTTCTTGCCTATCGATTTGTCTCTCACTGAATTATTTCTCCTCAGGAGCACAAAGAACCTGAACCTCAGGAAGTCCAGACACGAGGTGAGTGATGCTTAAAAACTGTGGGTTCAAGTCCCAATCTGGGTTTTAGCTAGGTTCAAGTCCTAAGTGCTGTCAGTTTCAAAGCTATGAGCAAGCAGGACCCATAGGGTAAATCACAGAATAGAGGAACACGTAGGAACAACTGGAGTAGTAAAAGCTGAAATATTTACGCAAGAAATATGCCATCTGAGGTTTCCCTCAAATCACTTCCCCCCAATCCAGGGTCTGGAAGAAAGTGGGGAGGGATAAAGAAGAAACAGGATTGGTCACAAGCTGATAATTGCTGCCGCTGTTGAAAAGTAGCTGACACATGCTGACACGTGATAGGTTCTCTGGGTACCTAGTAGGAACATAGTAATTAAAAAAAATTATTAAAGTATAATTGACTTACAATGTTCTGTCAATTTCTGTTGTGCAGCAAAGTGACCTAGTCATGTATGTATATATATTCTTTTTCTTATACTATCTTCCATCATGGGAACATGACAATTCATTAAACCTTCTGCCCTACTTTTGTATGTATTTGAAATTTTCTATAATATAAAGTTAAAAAGTTTAACAACACACTTATAACTCCAGAAGCCAACCACTTCCCATCACTTCCACTGCGGTCACCATGGTCAATCATGGTCAATCACCATTTATCTTTCCCCTGATTTCTGTAATAATCCTAAAAAGCCTCCTACTTTTTACCTTCCTTACTCCACCCCCTTAGTCTCTTTTACAACACAAGAGTCAGAGTGACCCTTTAAAAATCTAAATCAGATCCTGTCACCCCTCTGCACAAAACGTTGCAATGTCTCCCATTTCATTCAGAGAAAAAGCCATTGTCTTTACAATGGTCTGTAAGACCCTATGTGATCAGATCCCCCATTACCTGTCTGACATGCATTCCTGTTTTCATGAGCTATCTGGGGGGAAGAATGCTTCAAGTGGAGGAAATACTCTGGAGCAAAGGCCCTAAGGCAGGAACAAGACTGGTAAATTTGAAGAATACAGACTACCGTGTAAGAGTCCCCAAGATCATCCTGAAATGAACAAAAATGGGACTGATTTTCTGGAAATATAGGCTGATATGGGCTGAGAGGGCCTTCCTAGAACTGTGTTATAAAGGGAGTGGGTTTTGGAATCACGCAGACTTGCCTAAACTCTAGCCTTTCCACTTACTACATTTAAAGTTCTAGTCTGAATTTCTCTCATTTGAAAAATGGGGTAGGAGTTCCCGTCGTGGCACAGTGGTTAACGAATCCGACTAGGAACCATGAGGTTGCAGGTTCAATCCCTGGCCTTGCTCAGTGGGTTAAGGATCCAGCGTTGCTGTGGCTGTGGCGTAGGCCGGCGGCTACAGCTCAGATTAGACCCCTAGCCTGGGAACCTCCGCATGCCGCACGTGTGGCCCTAAAATGACAAAAGGCAAAAAAAAAAAAAAAAAAAAGAAAGAAAGAAAGAAAGAAAAATGGGGAAAATAGTAATGACTTTCCAAGATTCTTCTTGACTGAGGTATTATATATAAAAACATCTAGGTTAGTGCTCAGCACATAGCGGGTACTCAAAAGATGTTACTATGAAACACAAACCTGTTTCCTTCTCTTGCAGAGAAAACACAACAAACTATGACTTGAGTGTATGGGTGAACTCTTTTCTTAAAATATCCCTCATGGAGCCTGTGTGATAGATGGAACCTTGGCTCGTAGATGAGAACTATTAGTTCTGGTCCAGGCTGTGACATAACTAGCTGGGGACTTTGGGTAAGTCACCTCATCTCTTTGGAATTTAGTTCAATAATCTTTACAATGAGTTAATTGGACCAGATGATCTCTAGTGCTAAGATCCAGGGCTAAGATTTGGTATCCGAATAACAGTGACTCTTCCTTTAAGCAGCCTCTTTGGCATATATCACAGGGAGGTACTACAGTGACAGCGGATTGGGTGGGAAGAGGAGACATCTTTTAGATTCTTAAGTCTTGTTGGCCTCAATGGGTATGTGACCTGTGCAGGCTCACAAGGGCTATGTGCTTAGTTTACTGCTCTGCTGTTAAGTGTCTTGAAATTCTCAATAAAATTTTGAACAAGGAGCTCTGTATTTTCATTTTATACTAATCCTGCAAATAATATGGTCAGTCCTGTTCCTAACTGAGCATAAGTATAAAAGATACTTTCCTGTGAGTAACTAGAGACTGGCAGCAAGACTTTCCTGGGCATCTGAAAAGAGGTGACTAAGGTGGCTGAGAAAGTTGTTTGGGGTAGAGTAAAAGAGGGAAGGGGTTTTGTGCGGGTTGGGAAGGACGGTTGATGATGGATGGACATCTCCAAGTACAGGATTCAACTTTATTTATTTACTTATTTATTTTTTTGGTCTTTTCAGGGCAGCACACGTAGCATATGTTCCCAGGATAGGGGTCTAATCGGAGCTGTAGCCAGCGGCAGATGGCACAGCAACACAGAATCCGAGCCGAGTCTGTGACCTACATCTCAGCTCAGGGCAACGCCGGACCTTTAACCCCCTGAGCGAGGCCAGGGATCAAATCCGCAACCTCATGGCTCCTAGTTGGATTCATTAACCACTGAGCCACGACAGGTACTCCTCAACCATACTTATTGAAAAAAAGTCCACACTTAAGTGGACCCACATAATTCAAGCCTATGTTGTTTAAGGGTCAACTGTTAGCTGAAATGTTCCTTTGACTTCTGCTACTACTTGCTTTCTCTAAGCTATAGCATAAGTTTGCCATCTACTGGTCAATGACATGAATTCTTTCAAAGCTTTTCAATGCAAGTAAGGCCTTTGAATTTCCGTTATCTAGAGGGTGTTTCAGAAATGTCTGACATACTATACTGTGCAGTTTGAAATAACTATTAAATGCTTTTCAGTTCTGACTTTCAAAATAATCAGAAATAATACAGAGTCCTTTTCTGCTTTCCTGAATAATGCCCTAAATCTGCTTTCATTTATTCAACAAAAAAGTAATTTTTAAAAAGTACTATGTGCCAGATATCGAGTATTCAATGATGAACACTACCGGCAGAAATACATAGGTCATTAAGAACTTCACTAAATAAATTCAAATTTTCAGGTTCATCCTGGGTTTGAATCAAGATACCTAGGATAATATCACAATCTTCCAAACCGAATGGTCATTTAGGGGTAGGATTATGCTTCTAGGCAGTGTGTACAAACATGCAGGGTGTTGTATTTTATGATGTTTAGGCTCAAGGACCCATGTTGAGGTTATTGTTTGTAATAGACATTACTTGATAATTGATGGAAAAGAAGAGTAAGCAAGGCAGTGGTAGAAGACGAAGAAAGGGGAATGGAGCAGAGGGGCACAGATAAAGAACAGTGTTCCAGGAGGCTTGTCTCATCCGCGCACCCCCACTGAGAATTTCACTAGAATGTAGGGTTACCACAGATTCTCTCTTCCTGGTAATATGTAGATTACCAGGAAGAAAAGAGAGAACTTAAACATTCATCCTGTAATTAGTGGTTAGGACCCCTATGAAGGGGGAAGAGTAGCAGAAGAAGAGTAGAAGGAGTAGAAGGGTAATAGAAATGTAAAACAAGTTGAGGACGTTCTCCCAGTATTTCCACTCAATTGAATGGCTGCATCCCTCAGAATACAAGTAGAATAACTTTTTTTTTTCAAACAATACATGTACGTAGTGATACACTCACTACATTCACTGGAGAAAATATCTTAGAGCCAAAGAACAGTACTGTCCCTTCACTCAAAAACAAACAAAAGAGGAGACAGGATTAAGATGGCAGAGTAGGACTGGTGCTCACCTTCTCTCATAAAAGTAACAAAATTACAACCAACTGCTGAACAACCTTCAACTAAACAGACTGGAAACTTTAAAAAAAGATATGCTACTCCAGAAGACAAAGAGGAGGCTACGTCAAGACAGTAGGAGGGGTGATTACACGATATAAGCAACCCCATACCTGCCTGGTGGACGGCCCACAGACTGGAAAGTAACTGTATCACAGAGACTCACCTATAGGAGTGAGCCCCCGAAGCAGTTGGCATTGAGAGCCAGTGGGGCTTGTGCACACGAACTCCATGGGGCTGGAGGAAATGAAGACCCCATTCTTTTTTTTTTTTTTTTGTCTTTTTCCCTTTATGTAGAGCCACACTCGCAGCATATGGAGGTTCCCAGGCTAGGGGTCTAATCAGAGCTGTAGCCGCTGACCTTCGCCACAGCCACAGCAACGCGGGATCCGAGCCGCGTCTGCAACCTACACCACAGCTCACGGCAACGCCGGATCCTTAACCCACTGAGCAAGGCCAGGGATGGCACCCGCAACCTCATGGTTCTTAGAGTCGTTAACCACTGAGCCACGAAGGGAACTCCGAAGACCCCATTCTTGAAAGTGCACACAAGCTTTCACGTGTACTGGGTCCCTGGGAAAAGCAGAGATGCCACAGGAATCTGGGTTAGACCTGACTGCGGTTCTTGGAGGACCTCTTAGGAAAACAGGGGGTGACTGTGGATCGTTGTGGAGGAAGGCTATTGGAGGCAAAGGTCTCAGGAATAATCATCAGTGTGTACTCCTCTAGAGGTGGCCATTTTGGAAAACTCTGGCCCCATCCATCAGCAAACAGGCTGACTAAAGGCCCCCCCAGGCATACAGATGACTCTATGCTCACCCAGAGACAAAGCTCCACTCATTAGAGGGATAAGAATCAGCTCCACCTACCAGTGGGCAGGCACAAGTCCCTTCCATTAGGAAGCCTACACCAAGCCCCTCTACCAATTTCAGCAACGGGGAGAAAGACATCAGAAGCAAGAAATTGTCTGCCAAAAGGATACCCTTCATTCAAGGGTCTATGGAGGCTGCAAAGAGGGTGAAAACATAGTCTTCCCCCTAAAAAATATTTAATACTCTGATAGGGGAGATAATTTACATGAAATTGTGCTAAAAGGAAGCCAATGTACCAAATAATATATCAAGAAAATATCAATGTTTTCTGAGCTGAAGGTAGAAAAAATTTTGAAAAAAATAACCAAGAGACACCCTCGTCAACAGGTGGCTGTTACCAAATGTAGAGGGTAACTGATACAAAAGGCAAAATACTATGGGAATAGGAGTTCCCGTTGTGGCTTGGTGGGTTAAGAATCTGACTAGTATTCATGAGGATGAAGGTTAGACCCCTAGCCTTGCTCAGTGGGTTAAGAATCTGATATTGCCGTAAGCTGCGGTGTAAGTTGCAGATGCAGCTCGGATCAGGCACTGCTGTGGCTGTGCTGTGGGCGTGCATTTGCAGCTCTCATTCAACTCCCAGCCCAAGAACTTCCATATGCCCACAGGTGTGGCCTAAAAAGAATAATAATAATAATAATACCATGGGAACAAACACTTCAGAACACTTATCCTCAGAAGATAACCCTCTCCAAGAAGAAAGCATGACATATGAAATAGTTAGAGATGAGTTACATGTGAACATTTTGCAATTGGTGTATTAAAAATACTGAGAATGGAGAGATCAATATGAAATGCAGTGAGAGAAGGTTTCTGAAGTTGGTGTTTGAACTGAAAAAGGATAAGTAGGATTTGGATAGCTGGGGAAGCCTTACAGTTTAATGAGAATAACATGTACCAAAGCTCAAAGGCCAAGAGAACAGTTTCCATAAGGAAGAAGGAAAACAATCTGGTTGGAGCAAAGGGTGTTTGCAGGGCACCAGGCTGGCTGAGTGGGGTGCATACAGATTAATAGTGGGGTTTTAGATGGGAGCTGCTGAAGGCCAAGATGAAGATAAAAGAGAAGCTGCAACAACTAGCAATTAGTTTTGATTGTACAACTCTCAAAGAAAACTATCATGGATATATAAAGTGTAATGATAGAAAAGAAAAAAAAAAAGAAACGGAATTCCTAAGGATATTGAAGTGGCCTGAGATATGGACAATGAAACAGATGACCCAGAGAATATGAGAGCATGAAAAGAAGCCAAGGTGATAGGTAGAGATAAGTCCTCTGAATGGATGGTAAAACTGAGCAGTGTCAATTAAAAAGTTCAGTTTCTGACCCTTTACTGTAAATTTAATGGTGAGCTCTGGGGTGCGAGTGAGGATCAGGTGACCATGTCTTTTGATGGGGTACTGTCCCTCAGAAGGGAAAAAAGTTACCCTCTGACGGTGCTGGGGTCCAGGGACGTTGTTTTTCAAGGTTTTCTTTCTCTACAGCCATTAGAAATAGAAAATAAGAGTACTTGTAAGAGAAGACACTAAAGTCACTATAACCTTGTAAGAGAAGACACTAAAGTCACTACAACCCTGCAAAACAGCTCACACGAATGTTTTCTGCTAATCTAAACTAAGAAAGAGAAAGCAAAAAAGACAAGGAGAGACTCTTACCGTTCTCATTTTGACTGGATACTACAGGCAGAAATCTGGGAGACTGACCAGTAGAATTCTTACTTCCTCTGGCTTATGTAGAGGTCCCAGGATCTCTCAGCAGCAGCAGCCCTGGAGTGAGAGCAGTGTCCAGTCAGTGACAGCCATCCTGTCACCAGAACTGTGGGTGGGGAAACCTTCTCCTCTACCACACCGCCCCCTGTAGCACTCCAAATGGACTCCACAGACTTCCCTCCAGCTTTAGGCTATTCCCTGTAGCTTACCGTCTGTATACTAGTGGATGGACTAAATATTATCCCACTAGACATGCGGACACTACAAGGCAGTGAAGAAATTAATAACATTATTTTTTTTTCTTTTTCTTTTTGCTTTTTTGGGCTGCATTCGTGATACGGAACTTCCCAGGCTAGGGGTCAAATCAGAGCTACAGCTGCCAGCCTGCACCACAGCTCACAGCAACGCCGGATCCCCGACCCACTGAGGGAGGGCAGGGATCAAACCCGTTTCCTCATGGATACTAGTCATATATGTTTCCACTGCACCACAACAGGAACTCCTGAGATTATTTCTCACTTTGGTATTCCTTTATGGAGTGAGTCAGACCAAGGAATTCATTTTACAATAGAAATAAACTACTTGCTTGCAAAAACTTTGGGGGGTTACTCATTAAAATTTCATATCCTGTGTCATCTCCAATCTTCAGTGCAAAAAGAATATAAAAATCTAAAAAAGGGACTTCAGGAAACATGGGTCAAGAAACTAAACTTAATGGCCAGAAGCACTACATCTGGCCCTTAGAAAAATCCATAATACTCCAAATAGAAGATATGAATTAACCTGTTTTGAAATAATGTTTGGTCACCCAATGCCTACTAGCATCTCTAAACCTTCCATTCCTGGATTTAGTGAACACTATAGATCTGATGATGTGACTAGCTATTTACAGAAAGTGGCAAGATTTGCTATCCCCTATGACCAAGAGACTGGGTGTACATCAGGATTTTTAGAAGAAACCACGCATTGTCATCTTGCTGGGAAAGTCCTTACAAACTGCTAATTACCTACACTGTCATCAAAACAAAGGAAAAACCCTCCTGCATTCACACCGGTCATACCACCTTTGATCCGGCTCAGCAGCACACCCAGGACAACTGGAAGACCATCCCCAAAAGTAAACTTAAACTAAGGATCTTCAAGGCCAATTTCCAGGTCCCAGAAGCAGACAAAATCATGAGGTAGACAGCTTTCCCCAAGACCACAGATCAAGAAACCTCACTTCTACCTATTTTCTCAGCCTATTGGTTCTTACCCTATTGGAGGAAAAAAGAAAAATAAAATCTTTCTTTAAAAAAGTCTTCCCTTTCTTTAGCCCTTTCAGTGACTTACTGGATATTGCTTGTCTTGATCTATTCTATTGTCCCCCTGATCTTCCACTATGGCCCGTCTTTCAAACTGTATCTTTACTCTTATTAACTCTTACTATTTTCTCCACAGGTCAAGCACAAACTGGACACCACTTTACACCAGTTTTCCAAACCTTGGCCACATTAAATAATCAATCTGATTGCTGGCTATGTCAACATCTAGGTCACGTAAAAGAAATTTTGTTTTTGCCAATTCAAGCACCTGATAGACACTCAGGAAAACAGGTAAGATACATGACAGGTAATGGCATCCATAAACCCAGAGAACATCATCACTCTTCTTTCAATAAGTTAACAGGAAATGGAGAAACCTCTATGGAAGTTCAAGGACGGTCCTTTCCTCAGGTAAAGACATTAGAAGGGAATTTTTCCCTTTGCATTGAAAACAAGCATGCTCCCTGACCTATCCTAGGAGACATACTAAGGCAAACCATGTGGTTTGATTCCACAGTGCATCCTCAAGCCTCTCCTGAAGGTCATAAATGGTCTTCGTATTGAGTCTCATGGTAACGACACTTTGTCAAATCACTAGATGTTGTGGCTGACTCCTAAGACACCATTTTGTAATTCAGGGTAGCTCAGTTGCTCCCTATTAGCTGCCAAAGACCAAAGATTACATATAGGTAGACCAAAAATCCAGACTAACTGGTCAGGAAACAAAACCAAGTCTTACAGTTACAAAGGCTTAACTGTAGGCTTCCTGTATCAGATATTTCTTCTCCTACAGGCTGACAGGATACACAGAAGATAGAGATGTAGAGATGTCAATATGACAGGTGACAAGATACACCAAACCCCAGCCTAATATGTCACAAGTTCTGTTTTGACCTCATCCAGGAACAACAACTGGTCTTTTTATCTTAGTGAGATAAGATATATAAAGGGTTTCTACATGGATGGTCAGAACAACATGGACTGGAACTCCTAACACCCTCTGTCACCTGCTACTCCACCTTAAATGCCAGCCAAATTATAAACCTGGGCTTCTTTGTTCATAAAGCAGTGCCACATAAACATTCTTAACAAGATATTATAGAAAACTGGCTTGTATGTCAAATTTCTAAGTTTTCAAGTACTGAGATCCCTTTTCCTAGGCTTTGAAACTTATGAGTTGGAAAAAGCAGTTCTAAATCCTTCCAGAGTTAACAGAACAAGAATTCACTATTACTATGCAAATGTCAGAAGGCTTTCAATCTAAAGTAATGCCTGGGTTGGACTCCCAAATCGCCTTGCCCTGAGCATACTGACAGTCCAAGAAGGAGAAGCTTGTGCAATCACTGGTGAAGAATGCTGCTTCTGGAGTTCCCGTCATGGCTCAGTGGTTAACGAATCGGACTAGGAACCGTGAGGTTGCAGGTTTGATCCCTGGCCTTGCTCAGTGGGTTAACGATCTGGCGTTGCCGTGAGCTGTGGTGTAGGCTGCAGATGCGGCTCGGATCCCGCGTTGCTGTGGCTGTGGCGAAGGCCGGCAGCTACAGCTCTTGTTAGAACCCTAGCCTGGGAACCTCCATATGCCACGGGTACAGCCCTAGATAAGGCAAAAAGACAAAAAAAAAAAAAAAAGAATGCTGCTTCTATGTAAATCACTTGGGACAAATCTGGTTTAATCTGCACCTTTTGAAGAATAAGAAAAACACTCTCCATCAGATAAATGGGGTTCAGTCACTCTATTGGACTGAACTTTCCTAGGGATGGGAGAGACTGACTTAAAGGGATATGGTTAAATGTGCTTAAGTTGGTTATTTTCTGTTTATTCATTCTCATTCTAATCTAAAGTTTTCTTTTCCTTTGGGGATCTCTTGCCACTCAGCTGCTAACCCAATTCTTCTTTCCACAGCCCCCAACTCAGCTTTCATATGAAACTTCCAGGGAAGTTTCAAACAAGGCAATAAAGGAGTTCAGAGTGTATCACACCAAAACATGTCGCTTACACGTCAATTATTTTGACTTCAAGGCACCTTACATACAGCTATTGAAAGAAGTACACTCTGACCCTTTATTTTAGGAAGAAAAAGCAGGAGATAAAACTTCCATGTAGAAGATGCTCTTCCAAGAAATACAGTATTTTGTAGTTCCTATTGTGGGTCAGTGGTAATGAACCCAACTAGTATCCAGGAAGACGAGGGTTTGATCCCTGGCCTCGCTCAGTGGGTTAAGGATCTAGTATTGCCGCAAGCTGTGGTGTGGGTTGAAGATGTGGCCCAGATCTGGTGATGCTGTGGCTGTGACCCTTAGCCTGGAAACTTCCATATGCCACCTGTGTAGCCCTGAAAAGACAATCCCCCCCCTAAAAAACAAAACAAAACAAAACAAAAAAACAGTATTTTGCCTCTACATCTCTAGTTGACATATCCTAAAGGAAACAAAGAACCAAAACCAAAATCACACTGTAATTATATTCAATGCTCTTATGAACAGTAATGTTGATATTGTTATTTTGATATTTTGTATATTGGTATTATTATTTTGAAACTAATATAAGCCTTATATTTACACACTGATAAAGCAAATGAATAATTACATATATTTATATCATTAGGAATCAAAGTTTTTCAAAGTAACAGGAGAGATAGAAATATAAAATCAAATACATAAGTAATACATAAGTAAAATGGGAAAAAAAAAACCGCTCTTCCCACACTAGGGGAAGAAAAACCTTTTCATCACCAAAGATGGCAATCAGGCCAAGAAATCCATAAAAACAAACCTTGTTAAACTAACCCTTATCCTCCTACTAATTTCTCCGCGATTTACTACTACTCCTGTTCAAACTCCTTTGCCTTGTTTCTTTTTCTAAAAGGTATACAACCTTTCTGCCCTGACCACTTAAAGTCTTCATTTCCTTGTGAAGGTTCCCATGTACATGTATTATGTATATATGTATGTATGCATGAATAGATAAATAAAAAAACTTGTATGCTTTTCTTCTGTTTATGTCAGTTTAATTCTTAGGCCCAGCTGGAGACCCTGAGAGGGCAGAGGAGAATTTTTCCTCATATACAAGGGTAAATATTAACATTCTAATCTCCTGATGGAGTCACACTCCCAACCCTTGGATTATCCTTAAATTCACTCCCTTGCGACACAAACAAAATTCTCATGTTTTGCTGTCAGACTCTCTTAGAAACTCATAATTACCATGTCTACCGCATTACCGGCTATTTCACGAACTAAATTAAGTGGTACGTGGTAAGCATAGTACAAAACCCATCAGAGGGGGCACTTTTAAAACCTTGGCATAGGACCCAAAAGGAATACAGGGATAAGGAGAGGTGACCATGCGCAGTTCCAAGTTAGAATCCATCACCTGAGAGGAATGGGACCTGACAGAGGTGCCCAGACGCGCCACAGAGCACTCCTAAGCAAATCCGAAAGGCCACCTTCCCACTTGCCCGCCGCAGGGTCGAGTGGGCGGGCTCGCCTCCTCCACTTCCGGGTGGAGCGGGCGCTGCGTGCCGGCAGTCACGGAGACAGCGGACCTCCACGCAGCGCCTGCGCACTGGGAGGGGCGGGACCAGGACCCATTTCCGGGGCGGGGAGCCGCCCAAGCCTGTGCAGTTCAGAGCTTGTCAGGATTCTGGCGAGGTGAACGCGGAAGTACGGGAACTGAGGCTCTTAGCTTTTCGGGTTGTGGCACGGCGACTGATACGAGATGGAGACAGGCGCGGCGGAGGAAGGTGGTCGGAACGGCCCCCGAGGGCGGCGAGTCTTGGGTGAAGCAGAGAGGCCGCAGCCGAACCATGAAGTGCAGTCTCAGTCCGGAGTAAACAGCTTTCCCAAACACTCCTACTGGTTGGATCTCTGGCTCTTCATCCTCTTCGACCTGGTGTTGTTTTTCTTCGTGTATTTTTTGCCATGGTGAGTATTCTGAATGCAGCGTTGAAAGAGTAAGAGCCTCTTTACATCCACCGCAGTTTGAGGAGGTGGGTGGGGAGAGGCAAGGAAATTGAATTCTGGAGTGTGTGGTCTGTTCACGGTCATCCATCGGGGTCGGGTGGGTGGGGAGTTGGAATGAAGTCTGGAGTGAAAATGACCTTTGACACCTCAGTTGAGGGTGTTCAAAGAGATGTGGAAGAAACTTGGCTTCATACTTTTTTTCTTGTTTTGGAATGAAACCAACCGAGTTTCAGTTCTTGGGCTACTGTGAAGAGACTGGAGTCCTTATTTGGCTCTTCGGAGCTATAGTTTCTCATTAACCATTTTGGACCAGTAGAAGCCAGGTCATGGGGCATAGTGTTGATTGAATAATATACTTATTTAAAAGCCATTTATTTGCATGTCACTTGGCAGCAGTAGGCGCTCAGCTAAAGCTGTTAACTGTGTAATAGTCGGGCCATGTGCAGGACATGAAGGGTATCTCAAAGAGGTCCAGAACTGAACTCTTCTTACCAGATGTGCTTATTCTTCAGTGTTTCCATTTCAGTAAATGTTAACTTTACCCCCTCGGTTCTTTGCCAAAATCCTGGAACTCTTTCCCCGCTTTTAAAATACACACCACATACCTCAAAACATCAACTGATAGGTCACAAAATTCTGTAGATTCCACTTGGAAAATCCATAGACTCCATTTTCATTGACATTCACTCTGAAAAGACAGTTTTGGCAGAGGATAAAGAAAGAATTTAGAGAAGGGAGAGGGGAGTAGAACAAGGACGACACAGGACTGAGATAATAACGGACAAGTTCAGGAGAGAAGCAGAGCTGAAGGAGGAAAAGCAGTGCAGCTCATTTAGTCCTTAAACAGTTCTCTTGGACTTTGGAGTTGTTTTCTCCCTGTAAGTTAACTTCTGTCAATCAAGGTGCTTATGAATTTGCACTCCTTGATAGGCAATCACGTCTCTTCCTTACCTCTAGCCCCAAGTTATGGCAGACATTTGGGCATAAGTTCATTGTATCTGAGGCCCTCCTGTCTCTGATTTCTTGGATGGTGTGGCAGATTAGAAGGGAGGGTTCAGTGGGACAAATGCAAGAGATGGGCATTTCTGCAAAATCCTGTTAAGTCATGTGTACAGTAGAATCTTTCCACCCACTTTTCCCACTCTTTTGATAGTTAATATCTCCAGTGATTTTTTTTTTTAATCTGAATTTTCAGCTCTGGATGCAAGAAGGAAGACTTATATAAGGAGTAGTCCAGGCCTTCTTTTTTTTCTCTTATCAATATGTAAATCATTTAGGAAGGCAAATGACTAAGACAAGATTTTCAGAAGTTGGCATAAAGTATTTAAACGGGGGGGGGGGGAGAGGAGGGAGGGAAGGAAGTACTGCTGACAAATATTTGGTTTCTACAGATGTTTTTCCTGATATCTAAATAAAGAATTTTGGCTCCTGGAGTGGATCCTGAAAGTGACTACACACTTCAGCAAAGACGACAGGATTGTGCAACGGAAGAATTTCAAACTCTAAGGGACCTTACTTTCATTTCACACATTCTCTTATTCTTTTGGAGCACTATATTAAATGGGTAATGATCTCATCCATTCAGAACTGTTCTTAAAACTAGACTCCAATTCATGTTTAAAAACTTTTCAAATATTTGATGGCTTTGCAGAGGCTGAGTATGAAAGTATACATAAAGATTTATTGTGCTCATTAGGAAATACATTAATATTTTTTCTTTAACATTTTAAGGGTTAGCCAGTATTGAAATTAGGTGGACCTCTGTTATGCTTGCCAGATAGGTACAATCTTAGAGCAAGTATATAATATGCAATAATGGAAAACTAGAGTGCATGTCCTCTTACCTGGATGCTTCCCCTCATTTCCTTTTAAGCTTTTGTGTGTTGCAAACCCATTTTTATTACTGCGGTTTCATTAAGAATGCTTGTGGCCAAAACATGTTTTTAATAATGTCTGTAATTTATTTCAGCAAAGTCAACATATTTACTCATTCAACAGATATGTGAGTAGATATTTGGACCAGGTACGACAGTTAACCAGACAAAAATTCTTGCCTTCATGGAGCTTACATTCTTATTTCTTATCTAAATTCATTAATATGTTAAATATTATTCTAGGAGTGATCAGCTAGTGTTTAATCAGAAAGGTCACACTCCCAAAGCAGCTACTGTAAGTCTTTAGAATATATTCCTATTAAAACAGACATTAGAAATGGGCTGTCCTTATTACAGGGGTGTCCTTATAATGGGGTGACATAATTGGAATTGCCTAAATAGTTTGGGGATATTCCCCTCCCTCTACATCCTCTACTTTTTAGAATGCCATTTAGATTAGCATAAAAGCTGGAATGATTTTGGAGGATTTTAGCCTAAGGCCAACTATAAGGTTAATTATGCCTTTGGAGTATTGTTCCATCTGCCTGAAGAAACCTTTTACGCAAAAGTTGAAGCATCAAGATTTCATTGAGGATAACAAGCAGATTGTATGAATTTAGATTATTTTTGTGCTGCTTGATAATACTTTTGTCCAATAAATGTTTATTATACAGGCACATGTGGTCTGATTTGCTTTTGTTTTAACAAATTACTTGTGTTAGTTCACACACAAAGATTTATAATCCCTACTACATTTCTGAGCCTAAAATCAGCCTACTACCATAACTATTGAATATTATGAAAATTTCTAGTACAGGGAACATGGAGAAAGCTTGGTGTTGTGACAGGACTGTAAATGTACAAAAGGTTGGCAGTATGAGGTTTGAATCTTTCCTACAGGTGAAACTTTGCCTATCAGTGAACTGTGCCACCTCAAGTACAGTGACTGCTTACAGTACCCACACTTGGAAGCTTTTTAACTGGAAAAACGGGACACCAAGAAGAGTTGGCAAGCTTGCTATGACAAAAACAGACATAAGAATTACATCAATGTGATTTTAGTCTGATAAACTCCTTTGTAACTTTCATAATTTCAAGTGAAATATTTTAACAACCATTTAAAATGAATTAGCTAATGAGCAATTTTGAGGCAGTTTTTGGGGGCCAGAAGCCAGAAATTTTAGTATGTAAAGTGTTCCATATATCTAATTCCTAAATGGCATGGGAATACGTTCAGAGGCTACAGGATATTTAGTAAGGGCATTTAATGTTTAGCTTACTGTGTTCTAGGAAAAGAGTCCTTAAACTACAACAATGGGCCAAATCAGGCCCACTGCTTCTTCACTGTAAGTGAAGAATGATTTTTACATCTTAAAAAAAATCAAAAGACCATTTCCTTATGTCAACATTACATGAAATCCAAATTGCAATGCTGGTAAAAGTTTTACTGGACACAGACATGGCCATTCATTCACATACTGTTATGTAAATATTACATTATGGCTGCTTTCACACTACCAGTGGTAGAATAGTTGCTTACAGAGACCCCGCTGTCCACAAAGCCTAAATTATTTACTGTCTGGCTCTTTATAGGAAGTTTGCCTACTCCTGTGGGAACCCTCCTTTAGATCTCATATGGAGTTGAATTCTTTAGAGTCTCCTGTGTTAAGTGTTTTGATCAATGATATTCCAAGTAAACCCCTGAACTTTATTTCACTAATTTTTTTTGCTTTTTAGGGCTGTGCCCGCGGCATATAGAAGTTCCCAGACTAGGGGTCGAATCAGAGCTATAGCTGCCAGCCTACGCCACAGCCATAGCAATGCAGGATCCTAGTGGCGTCTGTGACCTACACCACAGTTCATGGCAATACCAGATCCCCTACTGACTGAACGAGGCCAAGGATCGAACCCACCTCCTCATGGATACTTGTTGGATTCGCTTCCACTGTGCCACAATGGGAACTCTAGCCCGTTAACTTTAATCTGGC
This sequence comes from Catagonus wagneri, assembly GCA_004024745.2. Classification (NCBI taxonomy): domain Eukaryota; kingdom Metazoa; phylum Chordata; class Mammalia; order Artiodactyla; family Tayassuidae; genus Catagonus; species Catagonus wagneri. The sequence continues at coordinate 4,811,382 of PVHT020000256.1, read as the reverse complement.
TTTTATTTCCCATAAAATATGTAATTCACGGAGGTGACAGGAAGCCAGTTTGTGAATATAAAGAAAAGTCTAACCATATAAATTAAAAATCAGTTTATCCCCACAAAATTTTGAACCAGAAGAAATTGACTTCACGTGAAAATACTCTGAAGTATTTTGAACATTACAACAGTTGTTGCTTACACTACTTAAGAAATTATTGTAATAAACGTATAACCAGAACATTTACAAAAATAAATAGGCACCCTAGAAATAAAAAATTTACATGTGAATGATTAGGAAATACACATTCAATCTATATTTGGAGTGTTGAATCAACATAAAAACAGATAGCTTCTAGTTTGTTAGTACTATTAGATGATTCAAGAGGTTTCAACTGGTCAGGAGTTTAACAAAAGCCAGAATTGGACATTTCTCTTTGATGTTGCAACTCAGTTGTGAGTCGACTCTCATACAAATCTAGAAGATGGTTAAATATCAAAAATTAGTTTAAATGCTTCAAATAATACATTTTCAGTTGGACATAAACCAAAACAAAAACAAATGATGCAGTTTTTGAAAGTTATTAAAATACTTGAAGTCCATTTTTCTTGTATTTTACAATGTTATAAAGGCAGTAGTTAAATACACTGACATTTCAAATACAATTTTACAAACTTTACAATATCTACAAACCCTCCATACTAAAAGCTATGTTAAAAATAAGCTTTCTTAAAAGATAAATTTTATTTAGTTGATATTCAAGTATTTCTAACTTAATATAAAGTAATAATCACTTATAGTTAGAAAAGGCTATTAAAAACGTCTCTAGATGGGAAGACCAAATGGCCAAGATTTGATAACGGGGTGAGCTTAGACTTTTACAAGAAATTATTTTCTCCTTATCTAGAATTATTCATTTTTAATCATTTACATTTTAGAATAATTTCTGGAATTGGTCAAAATATTAAATTTACTAATTATTTTATGGAATTAGGGCAATCAAAATACTCATTTTCACGTGTAAAGTCTTCATAATATTGTGAAATTTCTTTGTTTTTAAAAGAAAGCCTTCTCCATAAAAGTAGGTGAGGTAAACTTAGTATCTGTTTAGAATAGAAAAAAGGGAGGGGTGCCAAACTAATACATTACATTAAAATTACACCTATATGAAAGGCAGAAATTTAATCTGGAAAACTAGAAAGGATTTCAAAGATACTAAAATCACTAAAATGGGTTAATAACCTATAAACAGGTAAGATTATAGCAGGGAAAATTGAGGGAGTCACAGTGATATTCTTAGTAAGAGGGCCTTAATATTAGTTCCTAACACTGTTATTAGCAGCCCAAAGTAAACCAAACCAAAATAAAAACCTTTCACATTCATATAAAATTAGAAATGTAACAAGATAAATAAATATATTAAAGTGAAGTATTTTAATCATTTTTAGCTTACTTGGCTGAAATAATGCTTACAAATGCATACAACAAAGGCCTAATTTATGGTAACTAGGCATTCAGAAGATAAAAATTCTAAGAGCAAAGTTATTTTGTTTTGACCTTATGAATTTAATTAAAAAACTGCTTTATCATTAAGGCTTATTTTTCAAATGTCAATTTCATGTTTTGTTTTGTTTTCTTAAGACACTTAAAGGGACCATATGTGATAGACTATCACAGAAGTCAAAAGCAAATGGGTGAAGTCCTCTTTTGGCTACCCACTGGAAAGTGCTTCCTCACAAAGCAAATACTGCTTTGACTAGACAAACTACCCATCACCTGCTCTTTTTCAGTTAGCACAGTTTACCAATCTACATATGAGTACTGGTTAGTTTAATACTTATGGGTCTAGAAGTCAAAAAATAAAGGAACAAATTACATTTTTACTAAACTGCAGTGTATAATGAATGATTCCACATACCTCCTGATTATCTTTTTTCTTTCCTTTTTTTTTTCTTCCTTTTTATGGTTGCACCTGTGGAATGTAGAAGTTCCGAGGCTGGGGGCTGAAATGGAGCTGCAGCTGCCGGCCTACACCACAGCCATGGCAACACTGAGCTGCATCTGTGACCTACACTGCAGCTTGCAGCAACTCTGGATCCTTAACTTTCTTGCAGACACAATGTCAGGGTCTTAACCCACTAAGCCACAACAGGAACTCCTTGATTTCTATTTTTTTGAGGCATGCCAAGACAATAAAGAGGCAATGACCAAAATATCCAATAAGCTGATCTTCACAAAAGAAAATATTTGTATAGAAAGATAAAGTGACTAATGACTTAAAATGACATGGTTTCAATTTTACACATCATTAGGTTTGGTCAGTCCATTCCTAGTTAATGGCCTCTGAGAAATAAAAGCCTGAGAGTTTCATCATTTATCTATTACAAGGTATACTAGGTTTGTATCTTTGCTTGGAAGGGCAGTTTGAACCAAGACTAGTATCTGACACAGGTCCTAGCCCTCTTTCACTCTGAGATAGGGAATTATCATTACAAAAGCCACTGCTCTCTGGAAAACAGAGCTTGGGCCTCTGATGGTATTTCAATCTATATGTATCAGTCATGCAGTTATCAACTGAAAAATAGGTAGTTAATGAAACTGTCTCATTTGGACAAATAGAACCAGACTCTATTTCTGGTTGGCATAAAGCACCTACAACTGAACTTGAGTCTGCCTGAAAATCATTAGTTGAAGAGCTGGATAGTGTGTTGCTAACATCCTCTTTTGCTTGAAATGTTTCCTTTAGTCTTTCGTCATTCATATATGCATTCACTTCTAAACCTGGTTCTGAAGCTCTACTTAAACTGTGCTTTGGAAGACTAGAAGAATTAGTTTTAAACATCTCTGTTAGTTTGACATTAGGTGTAGAATCGTTTTTCTCTGACTGTGGCACACTGGTCATGATATATTTCTTTGGTGGCAGAGGGGGTGGTGGATTCTGGCAAACAAGTTTTGGCAACTGACAACCATCAGATCTGCAGGTTGACTGAATTAATTTTTCCCCGGATAGAGAGTTTTCAGAGTAACATTGTTCCATCATATTCTGCTGCTGAATGAGGAGAGCAGTTTCAGGCTTTAACCCCACAGTTCTCACATGAGAAGACCGCAATGAAGATGGTGACACTGTTTCATTACTGTTCACTCTCTTTCCAGAAGCAGAATTATCATCAACGTGAAAAAGCAAACCTGTTCTCTCAGGATTTTCTACATTAGGCCACTCAGAAAATTTGCATTCACTTGATTTTTCAAGTTTCTGTTCATTTGACAGGTAGGCATGCTCTCTTTCTGTATGGTCCTTGGGTAACTGCAGACTGGACGAAGAGGATAACTTTCCATTGGTTTCATGTACATGTGACCTGAAATACAAAACAAAGCTAAAATTGCATATGAAAATATGCAAAACTGTAGGGAAAGCAAACATCTGTCCTGTAGTTTAACTTCTCAGTGTAGTGTTTATGTTACTTTTGTAACTTAACAGAACGGAAAGATATTTATAACCATTAACATTTCATACTCTCTGAATCTAAAATATTTATGCCAGAATGCATGAATGTTTTTCAGAAACACCTGATATGACCAAAGTCATGTTTATAATAAGTATAATCTAAAAAAAAAAAAAACAAATTTCAACTTACAAACACTGAAATTATATTGTGACAAATGTAGCACAGACTTGAGGAAAATATTAATAGCAAACAATGTTCAACATTCTAAAACGTTTCCTAACCAACACTACAACGTTTATAGAAGTACTTTAACTTTGATATATAGTGCTGTTAGGTTAAGTTTACTAATTAAAAAATAATTTAATCAAGGTTACCTGTTTTTGAGTAACAGTATCTAAGGTGAAGATAAATGATGCCACACTGCAAATTATTTATCTTCATAAAATTAAATTATTTTTTTCATGTGAATTGCATGGAATTCAGTTAGTACACAGAGATGAAAAGAGCTGAGGATCTGCTACATAGATAAAAGCTATATTCAAATCTCAACTCCATTGCTTTGGTCAATCACTTAATCTAAGCCCCAAATTTTCTCTTCTGTAAAATACCATCTACCTCAAAAGATTGCTGTGAGTATTAAAACAAACAATCACATATTGTACCAAGACTTTGTAGGCCCCCTATCATTAAGGCCTGCATTCTTTTAACAACCCCCAATAAGACATGATTTATAATACTCTAGACCCATTGCTTTCGGAATAGTAATATGTATGTATGCCTTTCTGATAAAAGTTCCTATAATATATGTATTTAATTTAAAAGATTTTAGTATCTCCAAATAGCTATGATTACCTTTTTATCAAAGGATTTTTTATTTTTTGATGTGATTCTGTGTGGGACTCGTGAGATTTATAGCCTACTTCCAAGTTCTTGAATTCTCTTCTAAAGCCTGAGGAGTGGAATGAGAAAACAAAATTTATTTAAGTGATCTTCTAGAATTCATGCCATCTATATGCCATTATTTACATACAGTTTTCTATTAACAGGTAATTCTCTTCCAAATTAACAAACCAAAACTAATTCTTCAAGACTCAGCTCAAATAATACCTCTTTTCTGAACTCTTTATACAAAATTAATGGCTCTTTCCTCAATTTATCATCACTTTAAAATGTCAGCAATGCCCCAAAAGCATTCTCAATGGCTTGGGTGGACATCTGTTTCCTCTGTTTACCGTTTACTGACAGAATGGTGGGAAAAATCCTACATTTGAAGATAGATGGCTTGAGCTGAAGTTTTTATTCACACTTTTTGGATGGCAACTTTACAATCTTATAATCACCCTTATAAACCTACCACCTTATAGTCCAGTTCTTCCTTTATGTAATGGGATACTGACAGCTATTTTACCTACCTCACAAAAGTATTAGGAACATCAACTGAATTAAAATGTTATCTCACTACTAACTAGCTACCATTTATTGACTGCCTTCTCAAGTTACAAGAAATTGATAATCATTTCACTTAATCTTTACAACTGAACACCATTTTTACTTGAAAAGAAAACAGACAAGCTGGTTATTCAGACTTGAATATTTGACAGAAATGTTCTTGAAAATGAAAGAAGTGAACCTGTCACTTAAAGGAAAACTCCTAGCAATATTTATTGTCAATGATAAAATTTAAGCTTTTAGAAGAAAGTAAGAATTTTGGAAAACTTATTTACCATCTGTTTTGCAGTTTCCCAATGATTATAAAGACTTTCTAGTATCTGTGGTAATATTTTAAAATGTGTTTCTGAAAAAGGTATAAAAAGAAATGCATCAACATTTGAAAGACTTGCATAATTTAGCAACAATATTTTCCAAATGAGGATATATGGATGTTCAAAATCATGTGAGTGTAAAGGATTTATTCTTGCTTTAAATGAATATTTAAAATTTTCAGTTTTAAAACCTAATACAAATATTAATGGCTATAACCTATAGCAACAAATGCTATTTGAAGTCCTCAATACCTTTTGAAAACAACTGTTTCAGATGATTGCAAATAGGTGTCTTTAAAATCTGAGTCACAGCTACTCTGTGAAACAACTTCCCTTTTCATACTCAAGGAATTGATACTGAGGGAAGTTAAGTGGCAACATTTAAACCAACCCAGAGTTAACTGCAAAGCCAGCGTGCTCTTTCCACTAAGCTCTGTTTTACATACCTGACTAAAACACAAGGTCATTATACAGAATGTCCTTCTGATAAGAGTAGGCCATAGTTTGAACATCAAATAACATGATATATTCTAATGTACTGATGCTCACAGATGATACCAAAATATATGGTGTTAGCTTGAATTTTCCATTCATTGCCTATACTTCTGTACAATTCCAGTACATTCCCCATTTTCCCCTTATTTTTCATTGAATTTTTCATTACATAAATATATATAAAATCAAATCACTTTGCTGTACACCTGAAACTAATATAGTAAATTAACTATACTTCCATTAAAGAAGTATTAACTATACTTCAATTAAAGAGTATTATTTTTTATTGTGTAAGAAAAACCTTAATTATCTTTCTATGACAGCTACTTTATGATTTTAAAGAAACTAATATCATAAAGAATCTTTAAAATGAGGTCCTATTGGATAGCACAGGGAACTATATCCAATCTACTGGGATAGACCATGATGGAAAATAATATAATTAAAGGAATATGTGTGTGTATGTGTGTGTGTGTGTGTGTGTGTGTATATATATATATATATGTATATATATGTATTATTGGGTCACTTTGCTGTAGAGCAGAAATTGGCACAATATAAATCAACTATTTTTTTAAAAAGACAAATTACAATTATATTAAAAATAAAGTTTTTAAAAAAGAACCATGATTTTTTTTTTGTCTTTTTGCCTTATCTAGGGCTGCACCCACGGCATATGAAGGTTCTCAGGCTAGGGGATTAACAGGAGCTCTAGCTGCCGGCCTTCACCACAGCCACAGCAATGCAGGATCCGAGCCGCGTCTGCAACCTACACCACAGCTCACAGCAACGCCACATGTTAACCCACTGAGCAAGGCCAGAGATCGAACCCTCAACCTCATGGTTCCTAGTTGGATTCGTTAACCACTGAGCCACGATGGGAACTCCAGAACCATGATTATTTTTCAATTTCTAAAGTCTGAAAAATTTGTATGTTCAAGTTAATTATAATTTCCCACTATGATTTTTAACTTCAGAATGTTAACTTATCCATAACTTCAAGTTTAATGTTTACAAACACAAGAAAAAGCAAATACTTAACTCTTAAAAGAATTATTTACTATTACTATTAAAGTATCCACACAGTGGGCAGCAGGAGGCAGCAGAGGCTTTATAAATATGTTTGAAATTTTAATATCACTATGGCAAGCATTCAACCAAGTGGTTTGACTTCAGAATTCCAACTAACTTAAAAATAGATGTGTTATTTTTCTTGTCTGCTGACATAAACATCCGTGTGTCTTCACTGGGAATTTTGGCTCCAGGTTCTTTGTAAATCTAAAACAGTCAGATTTTAACACTGGGCACAGAAGATACCTTAACATCAAGGCAAGAAGCTTTAATTTATGCTAATTTTGGTACTTTATACAAAAAAAACTAAAGTCCAACAGTCAATAAATAAAAATACATATACTTCAACTGAAGAGTTGAGGTAAATTTAAAACACTTACACAGTAATAAAACCAACTGCTAGTCTAGACACTGTAATCCTCAATCTCGTGTAGGGCGATTTCAGACTATAATAAAACTGCATAAAGAGCTCCCGTCATGGCTTAGCGGAAACAAATCTGACTAGCATCCATGAGGACGCAGGTATGATCCCTGACCTCGCTCTGTGGGTTAGGGATCTAGCATTGGCATGGGCTGGGGCGTAGGTCACAGGTGTGGCTTGGATTTCCGATTAGACCCCTAGCCTGGGAAGTTCCATATGCTGCGGGTATGGCCCTAAAAAGATTAAAAAAAAAAACAAAACCAAAAAACAAAACTGTCAAACTGCAGTTACAAAGCCTAAGAGCCTTGTAATCAAGAGCATAACCTAATCAATAACCTGATTTATAATAAAAACATTTAAATAAAATTTAAATACTTTTTTAAAAAATGACTTATTTTTTAAAGTTTTATTGTAGTTTACAATGTTGTGATAATTTCTGCTGTACAACAAGTGATTCAGTTGTACATATACACATATCCATTCTTTTTCATATTCTTTTCCCATACAGATCATCACAGAATATTGGGTACAGTTCCCTGAAAATCACATTTTAATTGGATAAATATTTCTGGCTAAATTTTATGTCAAAAAAGAACAGAGAGATACTTTAATAACTAATAATTTATCAAATACTAAATTTGGGGATGATACAAAATAAAAGTTGGGAGTCAGTAACTTCTCACTGAGATTATAATTTAAAAAAAACAAATAACACTATTTTGCTACAGATTAAGTTTCAATATTCAAAGTTTATGGTTTCAAAAATATATAAACATTTGGTTGTGCTGGGCCACAGCAACAGAGAAGAAATTATGTGTTAATACACTGCCTCTAAATGGTTTATGGAACTCTTACAGAAAATAAATCTAGTATGCAAAGAAACAAAGTCAACTGTTGAAAGTACCTCCTTCTCTAAATATACTTTCTAATGTATTTATTCTGCAGTTTACAGAAAACATCTTAGAGAAAATAAACAAGTACATGAATAAGCTCTTCCAATAAAATTTTTTCAACTACTAATTTTAGGATTTAACAACATTAGGATAGTATATTTCATTTAACATGGTAAAGACCTTTTTATATTAAAAATTAAGGGAATTAACAGATTTTATTTGACTACTGATTAACTAACTTCTTTCACTCTTATTTGTTATTTGCAAGATCAAGTCTGAACTAATCCTGACTTCATGATTAACTGATGTTAAACCAAGTATTGCAGACGCCAAAGTAAATAACAGAAGTTTTTAAAAAGACCTAATAATTCGTGATCTGTTATTTATAATCTTTAACTATCCTAACATATATTTAGTTCAGCAGATAAACTTACATTGAATGGTACCTGAACCCACCCTTGTATCTCTCCTGCTACAGAAGACTACCCCCTTAATTCAAATCCTTCTTCGTTTCATTCTGTTTCCAGAGATCTTATTCCATTAATTATTGTTCTGTTCTATTCTTCTCACATTTCTCAGCCTCTATACATCATTAGTTCCTTACTGCTTGCAACATAAATACAAAACTAAGCTCTTGGTTTCATTCTTCTCCTTTAGATAGGGCCTTTTTTGTTGCTGTTGTTGTTGTTTTTACTATTCACAGCAAGGGTTTTGACAGAAATGTCGTTTTTTTATTTTTATGGCTGCACCCAAGGCATATGGAAGTTCCCAAGCCAGGGACTGAGTCCAAGCCGCAGGTGTGGCAACACCAGAGTCTTTAATCCACTGCCCAGGCAGGGGACTGAACCTGCACTTTTTTGGCAACCCAAGCTGCTGTGGTCATATTCTTAACCCACCTCACCACTGCAGGAACTCGGACATGTGCTTTTTTTATTTATTCTGTTTACTCTCTATTTACAGACATTCTCTTTTATTTACTTTTTATTCTATTGTAATCTTTTTTGAAAAACTTAATTTGAAGATAATTTCAAAAAGTCCAGAAAAGTTGAAAGATTAAACTACAAAGAATATCTACCTATATATCCTTTACCCAGATTCACCTATTATTACCATTTTACTCCACTTTTTTTTTTTCCCTGAACCATCTGATAAGTTATAAAATCATGGCTCTTTACTTCTAAACATTTCAGTTCTATCTCAGTCTTGCTTCTATTCTAATGATCCTCACGTTGTTTTTACTGTCACTAATGACTGACTGCTAAATTAAACTGGAACTTTTAATCCTTATTCTGCTTAATCTGTGACAATTTTTCTTCTCGAAGCTCCCCATTTTCCTAGCCTTTCTGTGACAAATCCCTCTCCTGTATTTTCTCATACTTTGTAGCTACTCCTCATTCTTTTCCAAAGTTGCTCCAGTCCTTAGCTCATCACTTTTAGTCAGCAAACCCCATGTTCCTTTGTCTATTTTTTACCCTGAAATCCTCCATTTTCCTGAATGATACTGTCCATGTCTGCAGCATAAAATTCCCATATATGTTCAAGGCTAGCAATACACAATCTTTCCTGTGTTCTAGACGTATGTTCCTAACTGCATAGTAAATCTGTTTACATAGACAACAAATCAGATAAATCCAAAAATAAATTTAGCATCTCCTCTCACCCCCAAAATATGTTCTTTTTCCTATATTCCTCCATTTGGTAAACGGTTAATCTACTTACCTCCCAAATCAGCTATCTCTAGCTTCCTCCTTGTCCCCCGTTATGTACATCGGTCATAGAAACTGACTCCACTGTCCACATATCATATAATCTCTCAAATTTTCTTTCTTGCCAGTGATACTGCCTTAATTTATGCCCTCATCTTTTCTCTCCTGGGCTATTAAAGTATTCATCTCACTAATTTTTCTCCCACTGCTCCAAATTCACCGTCTATACAAACAGTCCTTTCTAAAATGCAAACCAGAGTATGCTACTCTCCTTGTCCTCTGGTGCCTTTCTACTGACTGTAGGATTTAAAAATAGCATAAAAGTTTCATCATGATTTGGTTTCTATCTTCTATCCATCATCTCACAATTTCCATGTATGCATTCCAGCCTTGAATATAACAGACTACTTATATTCTTTCACTGTGTGATATTTTCTCCTGACCGTGTGCTTTTCTTCTGTTTTGAATATAATTTAAGACATATGAAATTCTGCCCATTAGTGACCCATTTTAAAAGAGGAGTTAAAATAATCTAAATGGCATATAGAATTTCAACGATGTTCACAAATAATAGCTTTAGTCAGTAGGTATGGGTTTTTGCTGCAGAACTCATAACAGGCTATATAATACTATTAGAAGTATTATGATAAGTACATAAGTACAATGGCATTATTATAGATTTTAAATGCTTTACCATCATGTAAACTTGAATAGGTTAATAATAAAAGCTGACTTAAATATCAAACAGAACACAAAAATTAAAACAATTTCTGAGTCCTTAACTTTATAAAAGTCTTTTACTTATAGAAAGTGATTCTTCAGTTTAATAATTTAAATGTGTCCCCATTTTATGAATAAGAAATAGGAGTTTCCACTATGGTCAGCAGGTTAAGGATCCAGCATTGTCTCTGTGGTGGTGTGGGTTTGATCCTCATTCTGGTGCAGTGGGTTAAGGATCCAGTGTTCCTACAGCTGTGGTGTAGTTCACAGCTGCAGGTAGGATCTGATTTAATCCCTGGCCTGGGAACTTCCACATGCCATGGGTGCAGGCATAAATAAATACATACATACATACATAAATACATAAATACATAAATAAATAAATAAATAAATAAATAGACCAAATTCAAGAAAATCATACTGAGCCACAAAAAATTAAATTGTGCCTTATTGGAAATAAAAAAAATCCATGTGGGACAACTCTCCAGTTTGGGGGAAAAAAAATCCTATACCCAGAGTTCCCGTTGTCACTCATTGGGTTAAGAACCCGACGAGTATCCATGAGGATGTGGGTTTGATCCCTGGCCTCGCTCAGTGGGTTAAGGATCTGGCATTTGCTTCAAGCTGTGGTGTAGGTCTGCAGCTGCAGCTCCAATTACAACACTAGCCCGGGAACTTCCATATACCACAGGTTTGGCTGTTAGGAAAAAAAAAAATTCCTATACCCACTTTAACATGTTTTCAGTCCCAGACTAGAGGAGGGGAATACACATACAGATACCATAAGGCATGAACATTAACATAGGTTCTCTAAGCAAAGTCTAGCTTAAAGAACTACAGTAGGCTTTGAAGTTTACTAAATAAGAAATAATTTTAGTGTAATGCAATATATATAGTTACATAAAATGTGGGTTACATGAAACTTCAGCAAGATACCACTGCACACCTTGTAGGATGGCAATTATCAAAAAAAGAAAAAATAATTAAGAATTGGTGAGGACATAGAGAAGCTGCAATTCTCACTCACTGATGGTGGGAATGTAAAATAGTGCACCTGCTATGGAAAACAGTACGGCGGTTCCTCGAAAAATTAAATACTGAATTGCCTTAGGATCTAACAATTGCACTTCTGGGTATATATGCAAAAGAACTGAAAGCAGGGATTTCAGATATCTGTACACTAATATTCATGGAAGCATTACATATAATAGCCAAATGGTAGAAACAACCCGAATTCCATCAACAGATGAATGGATAAACAAGATGTGTTATGTCACATAATACTATTCAGCCTTAAAAAGGAATAAAATTCCGACACGTGCTACAATATGGATAAACTCTGAAGACTATACTAAATGAAATAAGCCAGTCTCAAAAAGACAAATATCGTATGATTTTACTTACATTAGATTCCTAGAATAGTCAAATTTGGAGACAGAAATTTGAATGGTGGTTGCCAAGGGCCGAGGGGAGGAGGAAATGTTTATGGGTACAGAGTTTCAATTTGAGAAGATGAAAGAATTATAGAGATAGATGGTAGTGATGGTGGCAAACAATGTGAATACACTTAATACCACTGAACTGTTATTTAAAAATCATTAGAATGACAAATTTTGTGATGTATTTCACCAAAAAAAAAAAAAAAGTAAGTGGGCTACAAATATCCTTTCATATTAAATGGGGAACCCATTACAAAGCTCTTTAAGCAATTGTACTCTTGACCATCAAAATCTCTATGACCTTGTGTTTTTATTAATATCAGGAAGCAAGCATCATTTTGTAAAGAGCACTGAACTTGCAGTTATTGTTCACTTTCACCAACTTCTGCTGTTGATTCCTGGCCAACCTTTTACTGTTTCCTGTAATACTTGGTTACCAGACTTTTATCAGATTTTTTAAACAGGCGGGACATTTTATATGGGAAAGGAAGGTTATTTCCTTAATATAAGTGTTTCCTTCTGATATTATACCATTTGATGAAAACAAAATAATTAAACATTTAACCATATTCAATGTCTACAACCTGAAAAATAATCTCCACAAAAGCCTTAAGGATGATAAAGACCAAAAACAAATTTTAAAATGTGTTCCTTTTTTTTTTTTTTGGCCACATCTGCGACACGCAGAAGTTCCTGAGCCAGGAACTGAACCCATGTCACAGCAGTGAACAGAGCTACTACAATGACAATGCCAGATCTGTAACCTACTGAGTCACATGGGAACTCCTTAAAGTGTGTTCTTTATGGCTATTTTTTGTATTGTGAAAATTATATCCCTTCTAATCCTCTGAATTTTAAAATTTGAAGATGTCTTTGATCGCAACCTCAATAATCCCCTTGCTCATCATTTTCTTTGAATCCATATTCCCCAAATCCTTCCATTATAACCTCTCAGTAACAATCTCGAGCTCTGTATATATTCAAACATCTAATTTCCTTTGCTTCTGGGCTGCTATGTTTTGCTTATAAACCAACTATAATAATGCCTACATAATACCTATAATATTTACTGTTTCCGAACTGAACTTTTCCAATCGACTGTTGATCACTGTTTCTATCTATCCTTAACTCCGGTGGTGTAGGTTGTTCAGACATACTGCAGTGTACCAGTACACTGCCCTTTTCCACATTTTTTGAAATCAGGCCTGGCTCTAAGACTTGCCTTGGCCAATGAGATGTGAGTGGAAATGCATGTATCACTCCTGGGTTGAAAGTTTTAAGAGCTTACACGTGATTCTCTATGTTGTGTCCTCCTTCTATTCCCCTCCCCCCGATACTGCAATAATCAGAGAAATATCTATGGAGATGGTGTCCCATTAGCGTGAGTGATTTCTAGGAAGAAAGTTCACACTGACCTCCATGGGACATGTGTTGTGAGCAAGAAACAATCTTATGTTAAAAGACTGAGATCTTGAAGTTGTTACCACTGAACAACCCAGAACCTAGCCTACCTCGACTGACATAAACCACTTACTACCTGAAGTAGCTATTTCCATTCTTTAAAAGACTTCTAGCATAAACTCTCTCAACCTCCATCCTCATTATTCATAAACTGATCAGTAACAGGACTGTTCTTGGCTTTTTTTTACTCTTAATACCATGACTGATTCTTTACTGCTATTATTATAGTATATTTAAATAACATTTTTACCTTCCATGTGGTTTTTACTCTGTTGAGAGGTAGAGTTCATGTGTTCTATGTTTAGGTTGCCTGTCTTAATCTTGTCGCTAGAAAATAGAACAAAACACACCAAACACATCAGCTATCATGGATTATTATTTGTTTTATCCTAAGAAAAAGAAAGGAAATAACGTTCCTTAAACAACTGTTATACACATGTGCTATTCTAGGGGATTAATGTATATTATTAATCTATATCTCACAATAATATTTAAAAGTAGCTATTATCTTCATTTTACAATAGGAGATTAAGGCTGTGAAAGTTAAATTAATTTGCACAATAAATAAAAGCCAAGCCTATGTGTTTACAAAGCCCTGACTTTTTTTTTTTTTGCTTTTTAGGGCCCTACCAGGGACATATGGAGGTTCCCATGCTAGGGGCTGAATCGGAGCTGCAGATGCCAGCCTATACCACAACCACAGCAATGCCAGATCCAAGCTGCATCTGTGACCTACACCACAACTCATGGCAACACCAGATCCTTAACTCACTGAGCAAGGCCAGGGATGGAACCCACAACCTCATGGTTCCTAGTCGGATTCGTTTCCACTACACCACAATGGGAACTCCCACAAAGTCCTGATCTTTCTAATAAGTTAGGCTATCTCTTTTTAAGAAGTATTATGAAATTACCTTGCCAAATAGTTTCTCTAAGTCTTTGTTACCACGATTATTTCAATAAAATCTGACTGGGGTTTTTTTGTTTGTTTTTTGCAGATCTGGCTTTTCAATGATGAATGTGATAAAGCACAGGCTAATATCAAATTAAGGTATTTTAGATCAATTAAAAGTAGAATAGTTGCTAAACTGTAACCTGTGGATATGCTTTAGAGGTTACACAGAGAAGTGCAAATACACTGTTAGTAATAAAATTTGTATTCAACTATTTCTTAATTCTGAAAACGTTTATTACTATAACAGTCTATTTGCACTTTTCTGTGTAACCTCTAAAACATATCCACAGCTTATTTAGCTGTATCTTTTATTATTTATTTATTTATTTATTTATTTTTGTCTTTTTGCCTTATCTAGGGCCGCGCCTGCGACATATGGAGGTTCCCAGGCTAGGGGTCTAACAGCAGCTGTAGCTGCTGGCCTTCACCACAGCCACAGCAACGCAGGATCCGAGCCGCGTCTGCGAGCTACACCAATGCTCACGGCAACGCTGGATCCTTAACCCACTGAGCAAGGCCAGGGATCGAACCCGCAACCTCATGGTTCTTAGATTCATTAACCACTGTGCCACAACAGGAACTCCCTGTGGTTTTTATTATTTATTAAGGGAAAAAGTATCTCTTTCACGGGACTGGGTTGTAATAGAAGAAATTTACCTCAGTTGTGAGTTAACAAATGTTAGAGATGGTTGAAGAATTAAACAATTAGCCTAATGGCTGAGGTAGACCAATTTAAACCTCTGGTTTAAAATCCATAGCCTAAATCAATAGTTTTTGGTGGCAACAACAATAATCTATTTTACTTTCTAAATTTCCTAAAAATAAACTGTTGTTATTTATGGAATCAGGAAATAACTATTAAAAATAGAAACCTGAAATATCAAATTACCTGCAATATCCCAGGTTACTCTGAGCTCAAACTCTTTCCTTTACATTTAATTGACCCCAAACTCTGAAAGTTACTTCAAATAATTAACAAGAGAGAATCGTGGAAGAAAATCATTCCTCTAATTTGTGTATTACCTGAAGGATGCAGTTTCTTTACCACAACTGATATCTGTTACTGTACAATTTCCATCAATAACAGGCGAGTCCAAATTAGCAGATCCATTACTGATATGATCACTACTTTCATATCCAGACTCGGTCCTTTGCATCTGCCAGCTGTCACCATGAGCTTTAGTTTCTTTGAGACCTTTATTTTTTTCTGTTCCTTTTCCATTAAATTCAAGGGAACTCCTGCTTCCTGCTTCCTGCTTCATTTCATCTTCATATATAGTCATTAAACATTTTTGTTTTGGATTCTCTTTTGGACAATTTTTAAAATTCTGATCTTTGCTACATTTAGATTTGTTACTAATATCTGATTTATGTCTTGGACTAGGCTGCCTTCTTTCACTTTCATTAAAGATACTATCGACATTTAATGTTTCTCTCATAGGTTTCCAACCTCGGTTTCGGCTTTTACTGCTGCCATTATAGCTGCTTCCTTTATCCCGAGAATCTTGGCTACTGTCTGTATCATATCCAGTACCACTGTCACTCTTAATTTTAGCGGTAACTTTCTCTCCTGAAGTAAGAATCTGGGATTTGCTTGAACTTAATGTTTGTGCAGAAGCTCGACTCTGGTGGGCGATTCGGTCATGTTTACATGGTCCTTTTCCTTGACTATGAAATAGATGTGAATTTCCATATTGTCTAAAGCCATTTGAGGCAGGAGGTGATCCAGACTTGAAATGTGGAAGGTCTTCATCAACCAAATCTTTAAAAAAATAAATGAGTAAAAAAATAAATAAAAGAGTAAAGATACAAATGAATTACTCTTCAGAGTCACTTTTTACTCACAAGCCAAATACCCTGTTTGAAAAAAAAAGTTAAACAGTAATAAGCAAACCATAATTACTTAAATCACATAGTGCTTTGAGACTGAAAACTGCTTTTTCAGTCTCTGTTTATGCTTAATGAGATACACTTATAAAATAAATGGTTATGTAATAATTTCTAAAAACAATCTCTAAAGTAGGTCATAATAGTTAAAGCAGTCTTAAAAAAAGTACTCTATCTCATTCATAATTAATACAAATCATAAAAATGAAAATATTTTCTACCTCATACTGGTAAAGGTTTAAAAGTTTATTAAACCAACTGCTGCTGGAAAGAGACATCTAATCACTGTTGGTGGGAGTGCAGACGGCCAAAAATTTTAGAAGACAATGGTGCCAACATCTATCAAAATTGAAAATAAATATATCCTAACCCAGCAATTATTCTGAAAGAATTTTATGCTATGGTTGTACATAAAACATATACAGAGATACTATGAAAGTATGTCACTACAACAAAAATCTTTAATCAAGTTTTAAAATCTAGCAGCATCAGTTAAATTATGGCATGTTCAAAAGAAAAGAGCATAAAACCATAAAAAGAAAGCCATGCCCATAACGAACTGCAATCTGTTAATAGTGGAATAGAGAGAAGCTCAAAGATTGCAGGAAAAAAGTTCTTTTCATACAATCTTCCTTATTATTTGAATGTACCACATGGGTGAATTGAATTTATAGGTAAAAGTAAAGTCGAAACATAAAAACAAACACAAGTATTCCAAGCCACGATTGAATAAAAACCAGGAAAAATTTGTATTTATAGATTTAATAGATATATTAAAGAAATAATACTGAGATATATAAATAATCATACATAACACATAAAGAAATTATATTAAATTGTATTCAAGGTAGAAAATTTAGTTTTCAAATTAGATTTTAGCTGCCCCTTTTCAAATGAATACTTAAGTTCTTAACTTACCTCTATTTCTGCCCAAATCTTTTCTTTGTCCCCTTTCCAAATCTTTCCTTTGTGAGGAAAGTAAGTTTTTCTGTTCAATGGCTTTTAGAGCACATTCTCTGGAAATGTCCTTTATTTTTTCCCTTTGATCGCTGTGACTTGACTTAACTGTAAAAGAAACCATTCTAACAATAATGATATGGATCATTTTTTAAATTGCTCCATAAAAGTACGAACTGAATTATATTAAAATTTTAAGATGCTATTAACAAAATAAAGATTAAACCACAAAATAAACTCATTTTAAAGCTTAACTAAACCTATGGTTTCCAATGAGACAAGCTGGGGGGTGGGGGGAAGCATTGAGGGTCTGGGATGGAAATGCTATAAATTGAGTTGTGATGATTTTTGTACACCTATAATTGTAATAAAATTCATTAAATAATGGGAAAAAAAGAAAAAAGAAAAATAAAATAGGTGGTATGGAAAAAAAAACTCAATGTGATTTATCCTTATGCTGGGGACACGTCTTTTAAAGCTTCATGTACGCTCTAAAGAGAATGCAAAGGGAAACAAGAGAAAGGAAAAGGGAAATAATGAAAGCAAAGGTAACAGTGGTTACTAGGTGTCAGTCACTATTCTAAGTGTTTAAACTCATTTAATTTTCTAAGGCGGATACAATTACTGTCTCCATTTTGGATCAGGAAACTGAGGCACAGAGAAGTTGAAATCTTGACCAAGTTCACATAGCTTGTATGAATAGAACCAGGACTATGAACGCAAATTGTCAGGTTTAATGTTTGTATTCTAAAGCACATAATTTCTAGGCTTAAAAGCAGCTATCTCTGAAAAAAGATAATGGCTTAATTGAAAAGTATCAATAATACACAAGAGGTTTAGTAAAGGAAAAGGTATAGCTCCATTAAGAACTTTTAAAAACATTTATTACAGCTCTTCGTTAATGATAATTGTTAATTTGGAATCTTATCGTCACTGACTAAATGGGTTACTTTTAAGGTTAGACATCACTTCATTAATATATTTGAAAGTTATTTACAAAATCATCCTCAACATCCACCCAATTAAGAGTTTTACATGTTTCTAAACCATAACTACACACCATATTGTGATGTCTTATTTTGGACCTTAGTCACAGATCTTGGTTTATGAAAATTAAAGTTATGGAATGACAATAACAAGAGAGTTGAATAAAAATAAGGTTAAAAATAAACTACAAGCATAATAACTTCAATCTACTGTTGCATTCACTAAATTTAATTTTGGCATATGACCCAAATTATTAACTCATGTTTTTCCTCTCCAAGTTAATAATTAACTCCTTGAAGGAAAGGCCATATTACAGCTTTCTTCAGTGACAGTTCAGATTGCCTCCAGCCTACTATGTACAGTTTTGAGTGCATGAAGAAACACAAACACTAGCTCAGTCAAATTGTTCAAATAAATCTACAGGTCTCTGAGAAGTGCCTAAGTGAAAAGACAAAATTTTATTTCTACTTATTTTATCCTCCTGGCTAAAGAAAGCTAGTTAAGGACTCTCTTTTTAGTCCTTACCAAGAGATACAGATTCAATAAGTGAAGAGGAAAGCTTAACTATTCAAGGACAATGTAAAAATGACAATTTAAATACATACCTGGTCCTCTACCACCACTTATTTGTACCTGGCTCCGAGTAAACAATGAAATACTATCTCCTTGAAGTCTCTGATTTTCCCTCTGTTTTGTCTGATCACCAAATCCATTTTCTTTTGAATTATCTGACTTATAAACTGAGGAATTTTCACATCCTTAAAAACAACAACAAAAATGTATCATCCCCTTCCTCCTTTCCACCAGAAGAAAAGATGCTTGAATCATCTTCTCAGACGTGTTTAGTGCTGTTGAGAAAATTACTTAAAACTTAAGAGGACAGACCTCTTTTTTAAGGATTTCTACATGCTCTGTAATGCATCCAAAAATGACCTAGCCACTTTGGACTTTTCCAGCATCGTACTAACCCACTTTAAATCTCAGTATGTACTGCTAGTAAGAGATACCAGCCAAGTATCCTCTTCCATGCTTGTGTGGTCATTGTAGTGGGTGGCTCCTGAAGGTGTTTCTGAGGCCACAGATGAGAAAGGTTTTTTCCTTAATCTTTTTTTTTTTTTTTTTCTCTTTAGGGCCGTACCTGTGGCATATGGAAGTTCCCAGGGTAGGGAGTTGAATTGGAGCTGTAGCTGCTGGCCTGCACCACAGTCACAGCAACACCAGATCCAAACTGTGTCTGCGATCTACACCACAGCTCACGACTACAGGGATCGAACCTACATCTTCATGGATGCTAGTCAGATTCGTTTCCGCTGAGCCACTACAAGCAACTCCCACGAAAGTTTTTCCTTTTTTTTAAAGACTAACTCTAAGTATTAGAATTTTCCTGAACTCCACTTTACTGAAACTCAATTTTGAAATCATCCTCAACATTCACTTCATATTCAGTATATTATTATTCCTATTCCTACCGTGACTGTGATAACAGAAAAACACTAAAAAGAACTTTTAGAAAGACTTACCTATATTTTCTGCAACAGATTTATGATGTGACCAGTTGATAACCTGCCTGAGCGCATCTTCAGTAGAAACTGCTGTGCCATCTGGGTTTGCATAAAATAAAAGCAGTGGTTGGAAGTGGCATCGGATACATTTGGAGACCACATCTTTCCATCTAGTTCCAACCTTTTAAAAAAAAATCACAATGAGTAAAAACAAAACATTGCAATCAATGTCTTCAATGAAAAGGTAGAGACTAAATTATTTTGTGTATTAAAAAATTTTAAAGACACTCAGATACTAGCAGTCCAACTGTTCATCACATTATGTGATTAATTTTATTTTGTTTACTAACTAGTCTAAATAAAAATCTTTTAAACATCATCATTAAAATATTGATGATCAGTATGTGTATACTTTCTATATCAAGGTTTAGACCATCAAATTTTTAAAAGCTTTGCACATACGTGGTTGACTGACTTTTGACAAAGACTTCAAGCAATTTAATAAAAGAGTCTATTCAACAAATGGTGCCGCAACAACTGGATGGCCATGTGAAAAAAAAAAACAAAAAACTCTGACACCAATCCACTAAAATTACAAACATTAATTCAGAATGAGTTATGAAAAAACTGTAGAGCTTACAGGAAGAAAACAGGGAAAATATTAACCTTGTGGAAGGTAAAGACTCCTTAGATAGGACATCGAACAAATCACAGAAGAAAAAAATTATAAAATGAGCTTCATCAAAATGAACTACTAACTTCTGCTTCTTGAAAGACACCATTATAAAGATTAAAAAAAAAGTCACATACACCTAACATAGGACTGGTGAGCAGAATAATTTCCTACAACTCAAGATCCATTATTGCCACAAGCTGCAGCATAGGTTGAGATGTGGCTAGGATCTGGCATTGCAGTGTCTGTGGCAGCTCCAATTCAGTCTCTAGCCTGGGAACTGCCATATGCCTCAGGTGTGGCCCTAAAAAAAAGAATTCCTACCACTCAATAAGAAGATAATCCAACTTAAAAAATATACAGCACATTTGAACAGACACTTCACCAAAAAGACATAAGAAAAGTCAATAGGCACATGAAAAGATACTCAAAATATTAATAATCATAAGGGAAATGCAAATTAAAACCACAGTGAGATAACATTATACATTCACTAGAGGGGTTAAAGTTAAGATGACTATCAACATAGTGTGCTGCTGAGAATGTTAAGCAACTGGAACTCTTATCTAATACACTGCTGGCAGGAATGTAAATTATACAATCTCTCTGGAGTTAATTTGCCAGTTCCTTGTAAAGCTTAACATACACTTAATTCCATAACCAGAAATTCCATGTCCGGGCATTATCTAAGAGTAATGGAAAACAATATGTTCATACAAAGACTATTCATACCCCCACAGATGAATGGATAAATTGTTATATAGTCATAAAATAAAAACAATAAAATGAAGCACTGATACACACAACATGAATGAACATTAAAAGATATGCTTAGCAAACGAAGCCAACCACAAAGAAATACATATTCTAAGAGACCATATAAAACTGTGGAATAAGCAAAACTAATCTATAGTAAAAACAGTGATTTCCTGGAGCCCAGGATGGAAGACTGACAGCAAATTTTTTATTGGCTTTATTAAGTATAATTTAATAAAATAAAACCATCTAGCTATAGTGTATAAGTAAATGAGTTCTGATAAATGTACACAATCATGTAATCCTCACTCCCAAAACCTCCCCTGTACTTCTCTGCAATGTCTAGCAACCAATGGTCTATTCCCTCACTTTGTTTTTCCCTTTTCTAGAATTTTATATAAAAAGAATTATATTATTTAGCTGTTTCGTATCTTACTTCTTGCACTTAGTACAATGGTTTTGAAATTTTTCCACATTGTTTCATGTTATCAAGTATTCATTCCTTTTTATTCCTAAGTATTATTTATGTTCCACTGTATGGTTATACCACAACTTATTTATCTAGTCACCTGATGATGGAGTTGTTTACAATTTTGGTTACTATGAATAAAATTACCACAAACAATCAAGTACAAATGTTTTCACAGGAGTGGAATTGCTAGACTGTATGATTTAAATTTATAAGAAACTGAAAAGCTTTTCTAAAATGATCATTCAATATACTTCCAGAAATCTCCTGAGAGATCTAGTTGTTCCACATCCTTGCTAAATCTTGATATATTCAGTCTTTTTACTTTTAGGCATTCTAACAGGTTAAGTAATGGAATCTCATAGTGAAGTGAACTTGTATTTCTTTTGTGCCTAATGATGTACTGAATGTTATTTCAAGGGTCATTCATCAATCTTCTTTGGTGAAATCCAAACTTTTGCCTACATTTAAATGTTTTGTCTTTTATTATTGAGTTGTAAGGGTTCGGTATATACTCTGGATAGGGCCTTTATTAGATATATGCTTAGCAAATATTTTATCCCAGCCTATGGCTTGTCTTTTCATTCTTCTAACAATATCTCACTAAAGAGAAAAAGTTTTGATGAAGTTCAGTTTATCAGTTATTTTTATAGTTCATGTTTACAATTATCTAATAAATCTATAGCTAAACAGCACTTTTAACATTCTTATCTGATATTTCAATCTGTCATTCTTGGTCTTTTTTTTTTTTTTTCCCTCCCTAAGGCAATTGAATATCAAAGCTGGCCTGGAACTGACGTCAGGCATCACCAGGTTTTAAGTCTAAACCCTCATTTCCAAGGTGATGATGATAAACTTTCTCAGAGGATAGAATGTGTGCTCCATACCCCTACCATGCTTGCTCACTCCATATTCCATGATTTGAAGAACTGGCATGGAGAAGATCTGTTGTTATTTATATTCCTTCAGGATATACGTCATGTTTTCCTACTGTTTTGTATATTTGAAAATTTTTTATTAAATGCTATTTATTTTTTATTAAATAGTTGATTTACAATGCTGTGCAAAACGTTATAGCAAAGTGACCCAGTAATATATATATATACATTCTGTTATATTATTTTCCATCATAGTCTATCCCAAAAGATTGGATATAGTTCCCTATGCTATAGAGTAGGACGTCATTGCATATTTACTCTAAATGTAATAGTTGAATCTGTTAACTCCAAATTCCTAGTCCATCCCACTTCCTCCCCTCCTCCCTCTTGGCAACCATAAGCCTTTTCTCTATGTCTGTGAACCTGTTTCTGTTTTGTAGTTTCTTTTCCTGTTTCTTTTTTTCCCTCATTTGTGTTGTATATTAGATTCCACATATAAATGATATCATATGGTATTTCTCTTTCTTTTTCAGACTTACTTCACTTAGTATGAGAATACCTAGTTGCATCCATGCTACTGAGTTCATTTTTATAGCTGAGTAATATTCCATTGTATATATTTACATCTTCTTAATCCATTCATCTGTCAATGGACATTTACGCTATTTCCATGTTTTGGCTATTGTGAATAGTGCCATTATGAACATACGGGTGCATATATCTTTTTGAATTATAGTTTTGTCTGGATGTATGCCCAGGAGTGGGATTGCTGGATCATACGGTAGTTCTATATTCAGTTTTCTGAGGAACCTTCATACTGTTCTCCATATTGGTTGTACCAACTTACATTCCCACCAGCAGTGTAGAAGGGTTCCCTTTTACCACATGCTCTCCAGCATTTGTTATTTATCAACTTATTAATGGTGGCCATCCTTATTAATGTGAGGTATTACCTCATTGTATATTTTTATTTGCATTTCTCTAGTAATTAGTGATGTTGAACATCTTTTAATATGCTTACTACCCATCTGTACGTCTTCTTTGGAGAAATGTCTATTCAGGTCTTCTGGCCATTTTTTTATTGGGTTGTTTTTTGCTGTTGAGTTTTATGAGTTGTTTGTATACTCTGGAGATAAAAGCATGTCAGTTGCAGCTATTTTCTCCCAGTCCATAAACTGTCTTTTCCTTTTGTTTATGGTTTCCTTTGCTGTGCAAAAGCTTGTAAATTTGATTAGGTCCCATTTGTTTACTTTTGTTATTTCTATTGCCTGGGGAGAGTGACCTAAGAAAACACTTGTACAGTTTATGTCAGAGAATGTTTTGCCTATGTTCTTTTCTAGTAGCCTTATGGCGTCTTATGTTGAAGTCATTAGGCCATTATGAATTTATTTTTATTTTTTTTTTGTGCATGGTGTGAGGGTATATTCTAGTTTCCCTGATTTACATGTAGCTGTCCAGTTTTCCCAGAACCACTTGCTGAAACGACTGTTTTTTTTCCCCATTTTAAATTCTTGCCTCCATTGTTGAAATTTAATTAACCGTAGGTGTCTGGGTTTATTTCTGGGTTCTCTATTCTGTTCCATTGGTCTGTACGTCTGTTTTTGTACAGGACCACAATCTTGATTACTTAACTCTGTAACATTATCTACAGTCTGGAAAGTTAGGTCTCCTGCTTTTTTTTCTTTTTTTCTCTCAGGATTGCTTTGGTAATTCTGGGTGTTTTAAGTTTCTGTATTATTTGTTCCAGTTCTGTAACAAACATCATGGGTAATGTGAAAGCGACTGCATTAAATCTGTATATTGCTTTGGTCAGTATGGCCATTTTAACAATATCAATTCCTTCTTCAATCTAGGAGCATAGGATCTTTCCATTTCTTTGAATCCTCTTTAATTTTCTTGATTAATGTTTTATAATTCTCAGCATATGTCTTTCACAACCTTGGTCAGGTTTATTCCTTAGGTATTTAATTTTGGGGTGGGGTTCAATTTTAAAAGGTATTGTTTTTCTTTATATTCCTTTTCGAAAAATGTCATTGTTAGTGTACAGAAATGTTACTAGTTTCTGAATGTTAAACTTTTATCTTGCTACTTTACTGAATTCATTTATCAGTTCATGTAGTTTGTGTGAGAGATCCTTAGGGTTTTCCATATATAGTATCATGTTATCTTCATACAGTGACAATTTTACGTCTTCTCTTCTGATCTGGATAACTTTTATTTCTTTTGTTTGTCTGACTGGTGGCTAGGACTTCCAATGCTATGTTGAATAAAAGCAGTGAGTGGGCATCCTTGGCTTGTTCCAGATTTTAGTGGGAACGCTTCAGCTTTTCTCTATTGAGTATTATAATGGCTATGGGTTTGTCATAAATGCCCTTTATTATGTTGAGATATGTCGTCTCTACACTCACTTTGTAAGAGCTTTTATCATGAATGGATGTTGGATTTTCTCAGTTGCATTTTCTGCATCTACTGAGATGATCCTGTGGTTTTTGACTTTCCTTTTGTTAATGTGGTATATGTCATTGATTGATTTGCATATGTTGAACCATCGTTGTGAACTTGAGATGAATCCCACTTGGTCTTTTATGTGCTTTCGCATTGTTGGTTAAAATTTTGTTGAGAACTTTTGAATCTACATTCATCAGAGATATTGGCCTATAATTTTTTTTTTTGGTAGTACCTTTTGCTAGTTTTGGTATTAGGGTGATGATGGCTTCACAGAAAGTCTTTAGGAGAGCTCTTCTTCAGTCCTTTGGAAAATTTTAAGAAGGATGGGTATAAGTTCTTTTTATGTTTGGTAGAATGTGCCTCTGAAGCCATCTGGTTCTGGAGTTATGTTTGTAGGGAGTATTTCCATTACATATTCAATTTGATTCTAGTGAAAGATCTGTGCAAGTGATCTATTTCTTCTTGATTCAGTTTTGATGGGCTGCATGTCTCTAGAAAGTTATTCATTTCTTCCAGGTTATCAATTTTTTGGCATATAATTTTTCATAGTATTCTCCTACGTTTTTGTTTGTATTTCTGTAGTATCCATTGAGATTTCTCCTTTTGCATTTCCTATTTTGTATACTTGGGTTCTAATTCTTAGTGAGTCTGGCCAGAGGTCCGTCAATTTTGTTTACCCTTTCAAAGAACCAGCTCTTGGTTTTATTGACTTTTCATAATTTTCTAAATCTCTATTTTCTTGATTTCCTCTCTGATCTTTATGATTTCCTTCCTTCTGCTGGCATGAGGTTATGCTCTTTTTTCTAATTCTTTTAAGTGGTATGTTAGGTTGTTGATTTGAGATTTTTCTTCTGAGGAATGAGTACAGCTATGAACTATCCTCTTAAGAATTGCTTTTGTGGCATCCCATAGGTTTTCTATGATTGTGTTTTTATTGTCATTTGTCTCAAGGTGCTTTTTAATTTCCTTGTTGACCTATTGGTTTTTTAGTAGCATGCTTTAGTCTCCATGTAGTCAGTTTTTTTTTCTTTTTTTTCCCTGTGGTTGATTTCTAGTTTCATGACATTGTGGTCAGACAAGATGTTTAAAATAATTTTTATAATCTTAAATTGGTTAAGATTAGTTTTCTGCCCCAGTATGTGGTCAATCCTAGAGAACGTTCCATGTGGACTTGAACATTGTGTAATGTTCTGAAGATATCAATTAGGTTTAATTGTTCTATTGTGTCATTTAGGATCTCTGTTGCCTTACTGATTTTCTGTCTAAATGATCTGTCCATTGATACAAATGGCGTGTTAAAGTCACCTACTATTATTGTATTCCCATCAGTTTCTCCATTTATGTCAGTATTTGTTGTACGCCATGTAATATTATCATCTTGAATTGATCATTTTATCAATAAATAATATCCTTCTTTATATTTCTTTATGGACTTTGCTTTTTAAAGTTCACTTTGTCTGACATGAGTATTTCGACTCCCACTTGCCTGTCATTTCAATTCACATGAAATACTTTTTTTACATCCCCTTCACTTTTAACTTATGTGTCCTTCGTCCTAAGGTGGGTCTCATATAGGCAGCATATTGTAGGCTGTCTTTTTATCCAGTCTGAAACTCTTTTGATTAGAGCATTCAGGTCATTGACCTTTAAAGTAATTATTGATAATTATGCATTTATTGCTATTTTAAACCTTGTTTTCCAGTTGATTTTGTTTCTTTTTTCCTTTTTTTGGATGATTCCCTTTCTTATTGTGTTTGGGTCCTCTTCCTTTTGCTTTTTGTTAATGTATTTGTTTGGTTTTCATTTGTGATTGCCCTGTTTTTCATGTATGTTAACTCTTTGCTATATCTGCCTGCTTTAGACTGATATAGGCTCAAACCCATTCTAAAAAAAGGAGTCTATATGTTCTTACTCTTCCTTCCCCACATTTTATGATTGTGATGTCCTTTTTTACATCTTCATGTTTATCCTTTTGCTCTTGTGTTTAAGACTGCTTTCACAAATAGTTTTTTTTTTTTCTTTTAAAACTGTATACTGGCTTACCTAAGTGATTACATTCCAGTTGTGATTTCCTCCATTCTATATCTTCTTACACGTTCCTATTTAGAGGAGACCTTTCAACATTTCTTATAGAAAAGGTTTCGTATTGCTGTATTCCTTTAGTTTTAGTTTGTCTGAGAAATTCTTTATTTCTCCTATTTTAAATGATAATCTTACTGGGTAGAGTATTTTAAACTGAAATCATTTCCCATTTAGAACTTTTTTTTTCTTTTCTTTTTAGGGCTGCACTTGTGGCATATGCAAGTTCCTGGGCTAGTGGTCAAATTGAAGATACAGCTGCTGGCCTACACCACAGCCACTGCGAAGCAACCTACACCACAACTAGTGGCAACCCCAGATTGGCAACTGACTGAGCAAGGCCAGGGATTTAACCTGTACCCCCATGTATACTAGTCTGATTCTTAACCTGCTGAACCACAATGGGAACACTCCCTTTTAGAATTTTGAATGTTATCTTGCTACTCTCTCCTGGTTTGTAGTGTTTCTGTAGAGAAATCAGCTGAGAACCTTATGGGTTCCCTTGTAATGGTCTCCTTTTATTTCTTTTAATGTCTTTAGAATCCTCTCCTAATCTTCATAACTTTTCCCATTTTTATTATGTCTTGGTAAAAGTCTGTTTGGGTTCAACCTGTTTGGGGTCTTCTGCGCTTCCTGCATCTGAATATGTTTCCTTCTTTAGATATGGAATATTTTCAGCCATAATTTTTTCAAACATATTTTCAGTCCCTTTTTCTTATCCTTCTGGAATTCCTATATGTACACACTGGCATGCTTTCTAATACCCCATAGCTCTCTTACGTTGCTTTCATTTTTTTTTTTTTTTAATTTTGTCTGTCTACTGTCCTGATTGGGTGATTTCTATTAGTCTATCTTCAAAGTCAGTTATTAGTTCCTCTGCATTATTCATTCTGCTTTTCAACGCCTTTAACTCAGCTTCTGTCCCTGCAAATGAATTATCTAATTTTTCTTGGTTCCTCTGTATAGATACTAGCTCCTTTCTAAAGCAATCTGCTTTACTGTTGATAATCCATTCTTAATTTCTTTAGTATTTTCATTATCTCCTTTTTTAACTTGGTGTCTGTTAAGACTGCAGAGGTCTGTTCTTTGTTTGCTCCTTCAGGGGACTTTTCCTGTTCTTTTAACTGGGAATGGTTCCAGTGTGTCTTCATTTTGCTTATATTTTTCTTATTCTATGCGTTTAGGGAAAACAATTATCTGCTGTAGTTTTGGCATATAAATAGCCAGGGAGGACTTACCTTTTTTTTTGTTTCTGCATGGGGGCTGCTTTTGGTGTCTTTTCCTTCATTGTGTGTAAGCCGTCATCCCCTTGGCTAGGGGTTGGTGCATGTGTTCGGCCTGAGCATGCTTCCAGGGAGGAGAGGGTGATAGGCAGCACCTGTAGCCAGTACCTGGTTGTTGGGTGCTTGGCAGTGGTGAGGACCCACAAGAAGGTAGGGGCAGCACTCAGAGCCCTTGGCAGCAGCAATGGCAGAGCGTGTGCATTCCAGGGGGTGGGGAGGGCAATGGGTGGTGCTCAGCTACAGAGACCACTGTGGCAGCGATGACCCCTGAGGTGACTGGGGTTACAGGCAGTGCCTGTTCCCAGGACCTTTGGTGGTCATAGGCCTCACCCACCTCAGGAGTCCCAGATGGCTGTTTGCACCTGCCCCCATAAGCTGTGCAACAGGCACCCTCCCCACCCGACAGCCTGTGCATGCTCAGAGAAAGATCTTCTATGGGGACCCCGCCCCTCCTCCTCTCACCACCCTCAACAATGCTGCCTTGCTTCTCCTGCGGGCCCAAGACTCCTCCTGCATTTCCTCACCTGTGGCACTCTACTGCCCAGTCCTCTTGGCTGTCTCCACACAGCCAACCCTAGTTCTCTCCCTGGAGCTGACCTCTGAAGCCTAAGTCTCAGGGCCTAGACTCCTCCTGAGTTTCTCAGGCTGTGGTGTCCTGGATGGTGGTACCTACAGTATGTGTGGCTCTCTCTCTGCTTTGCTCTCCTCTGACCAGCTGCTGCACTCTTCTCTGAGGCTTTGAGGTTCCCCCTCCATCCAGGCTGATCTCCCCATCAGTTAGATGGCCTCCCGGGATGTGGATTCCTTCCCTCTTCCACAGCTCTCTCTCAAGAGTGCTGGTCCCATCCTGATTCCTTTTTTTCCTCTTCTTTTTCCTTTTGTTCTACCCAGTTAAGCAGAGGGTTTCTTGCCCTTTCTGGAGATCTCAGGTCTTCTGTCAGTGTTCAGCAGATGTTCTATGCAAATCATTCTAAATGTAGACGGGTTTTTTTATGAGGTGTTTGTGGGAGAAAATGAGTACTGCATCTTACTCCTCTGCCATATTAATCCCACCTCTTTGCTATTTTGCAATGGCATACTGAAATTTTATTAAATTTTGTATTTGTGGGTAGTAAATTATTTTGCATTCCTTTAAAATTGTTGGATTCTGTTCTTGTGTCTAGTTATGTTATGTGAGATCGGTTGGTTCAGATTTCATTTTAAGCTTTTTATGTCAGGTGCAAAGCAATTTTCAATCTTCAGTTTCTAGATAATGCTGCCTACTATTATGGTGATACTTTTCTGAGGATCCTACCGGATGTCCTGTGTATCTACTCTTGGTGGGATGCAAACTATTCCAGCTCTGTATAAGTTTTGGGAATTGTCTGACCTTCCGTTTTCCACTGGTTCTTTTTCCCACCTTGTGCAGGTTTGCCACACATGGGCAGATCACTGTTCAGCCAAAGATTAAAAGGGATCCCTCTGCCAATCTCCAGAATATTCCCTCTATGAATGGGTTCTCCCTCCCTGCTCTACAATCCAGAAACTAATTCTAGAAAGTAAGGAGGCATCAAGTGTAAGGCTCCTCTTGTTGGTTTCTCTTCTTTCTTTTCAACTGAATGTCATTCACTGTCTAAAGTAGTTGCTTCATCTATTTCGTTTTCTAATTTTTAATACTGAAGGGTATATAATGATGCTATTATAATTAACTTGATATGATACTGATCAAATGATGTAATTATAGAAAATGATTACATGTAAATAAGTAATTACATACAATAATCTTAAGTATTTGCATATAATAATCATTTTATCATTATATCATTTTTATCATATCATTTATTCTGAAAAAGTAAATATGACATTAATTATTCTACCTAGTAAAGTGCTACTTACCTCTTTCACATTTGCATCATCAAAAAATACCCATTTGGAACTCTTGGTATGAAAAGCAAAGGCACAATAATGTCGGCTAGTGTAGCAAATCATGCCAACAAGGTGAAGTTCACTATTTTTGGCATTTTCATCTGTAACCCTATAAAAAAGCTGTTTAAAAATAATGTATGCTTAATATTGTATCTTCTTTAAAATGAGGAACAATAATTTGATGAGCCATGCATTTGATTATCTATGAAAAATATTTCTCATACTGCCCACACTAATCTTATATTAGTACTAAAGATACCACATTGCACTGTGAACAAAATTACTATTTTCAATTAGTCCATAAGAAACATTAAGTCCACTAAAATGTATTTACTACAACTTAGTTCATCAGCACGGTATCTCTAACACAGAATTGACACTTTACCTACATAAACTCAAAATTTGAGATAAATTACACATTTCCTGATAATTCATGATTGAATCACATATTTTAACATACATTAAACATATTATCTGGAAGATAACTATTTAAAAGTTTAATGGTAATATAAACCAATTCAAAATATATTAATTAAGATGGTAATACGCATATTAGGAGATGAGTGCAGTAGGTGAATTTTAAACCTTAAATTTTTCTAATTTTATATATATTTATAGTCATTATCATATATACACAAACATGTACACACATGCATATATCATACCATCATCATTCAGAAGTGTAACAGGGATAGAACATGCAAGAGTTTAGTCTGTAATTGAAAGTCATTCCTAGTCTAGGCAAGAAAGGCATTTCTGTTAGCCTAATTTGATTAACTTTATTATAGTTACATCTTAATATCATTTCCGTTAGGAAGAAAATTTAGTTATGAAAAACAAAAGCACATTATAAGAGGATGTACAGAGAAATTTGAAAATAAAAAGGAAGAGAAATGAAAACAGTTGTGATACCCCAGGAAGATAAAGATGTGTTGCTAGATTCCGAACAACATCTTCGGTCAAGTCAGAATGTTCAGAATCCCAGACTAAACCAATTGTAACAATCTCTGGGCAATTCATTAAAACACGTCGAATTTTTATTTTTTGGCCACAGTTACTCTACAGAAAAACACAAAAGGCAATTTTTGATATTTCTGAAACAGATATAACACAGGTAATGCCTTAAACAGTTTATATTATGTAATAAACACTTTAATACGTATTAGACATTTCTTCAGCATCTTAAGATGACTTCTAACAAATTACTTGTCTTAATGATTGATTAAATATAAAGTTTATTTTAATTCAAAGTACTTTGGTAATTTTTGTATATCTGTTAAAACAAGAATGCAACCTAAAAAAGCAGAAATAAAACAAATCAACTCATTAGTATTACATGAGAAAAGAATAATTCATTTGCTATGCTTATTTAAAGAAAAACAAAAATGAAACTTTCTCTTTAGTCAAATAATAAACTTTAGAACTTAAAATTAACATATGCTTCCTTAAAATCCTTCACAAAGAGTTTTTAAAGAAATAATGTTCACGTGGAATAAAGTTACCTAAAATAATACTGAAAAAAATAAATTCTTAAAATTTAATTAAGATATAATTAATGTTTGCCTGGTAATTTCTAAATGTCTATTTTCAAGTTTATAAACAGAAGAATACTAATGTTCTCCAAATTATACTTACAGGACAGTTCCTATAGTCATCAGTTGTATTAGCTGCTTGTAACAATTCTGCGAACATTTCAGGCTTAAAACGTTCATGCCTTTCTATCATTCTTTCAACTTCACTGCTATAAAAGAAAGAGTAGTCTCAAATCTGGCCTATGAACTTATTAACAAAGATCTAATAAATTTGCATCAAAGATACTAAGTTATCAGTCTAGGTATGATCATTGTTTCTGTCTTAAAACACAATTTTGTTTGAAAAATTAACCATAAAGTAAATTCACATGAAAGTAAAAATCATGAAATTTGGCAGATGCATAATGAAAAAAATTAGGTAAAGAACAAGATAAAACAACATGAAATCATTCCATTACTTTGAACTATATGAACGAGGTAAGATGTTCTGCTTGAAGGTAGTTCTAAGTTAACTCTCTCCCTGGTCCAAAAACTGCAAAAGCCCAGATTTGAAATTCTAAATATAATCTCTCTATTTTCATTGGTGGTAAATATTGACTATCAGTTGTTCAATGTTTACTTCATTCCAGGCTTTACATAAATGTTTCCTTTTTTTTTTTTTTCTTTGCTTTTTAGGGCCACACCTGTGGCATATGGAGGTTCCCAGGGAAGGGATCCAGTCAGAACTGTAGCTGCTGCCTGCCTATACCATAGCCGCAGCTACGCAGGATCCAAGCTGCGTCTGCAACCTATACCACAGCTCATGGCAATGAGGGATCCTTAACACACTGAGCGAGGCCAGGGATCAAATCTGTGTCCTCATGGATACTAGTCAGGTTTGTTAACCACTGAGCCAGGACAAGACTCCTCATAAACTGTTGCTTTTATTCTTAACAAAAATACCAGTTTTAATGTTCAAACAATTCTTATTATGTAAAGGCTAGAATTCATTTTTGGATCTCTAAGCTGATATTTCACGGATAGAAAGAGAGGGAGAGCATAGACAAGCATGGCAAATTTTTGCTTCAGGTGAATGCTGAAGTCTTAAATGCAGTACACCCAAAAGAAGATTATTTTCACTTCTTTCTTTCTCTCTGCTTACCCTAGCTTCCATCACCAAGCAGGGACATGGTGGAACCAACAGAAGACATGGCCACTACAAAGCTAACACCTTAGCAAAAATGAAGAAATCATCTACAGTTTCATTTACCATTAAACTTGACATTTTAAGCTCTCCTTCATAGTTCCAAAAACTTGCTATAAGTAGATACACATTTTGACTAATATTCTATACCTTTCACTGAGTGATACCTATATTTGATAAATCAGAAACAACTGAGATATACATCACTTAGTACCCCTGATGGCAGCATATTTGTTAATCTCAGAGAGTAAATATCCATATATATTATGGTTTCATAAAATAAATGCTCAATGTGCTCACATGTGTTACTAAACATCTTTGGTAAATATGCTTTACTAGGTTCTTACCATAGGGCTGTTGTAGAAATATACCGCACAAATTCTGTAAAGGGTAGAGGATCTGATGATGCTCCACAGCTACGACACACACACTGCAGATAAAAACATGTTTAATTTGTCAACTATAAAACATAAATATAGTATCTAGTAAAATAGTTATGCCATCTCACCTGTTCATACAGAGTCATAGCAAACTTTTGGTGAGTGATACAAGATTTAGAAGTACACATATCTGCATCTCTGCTTGGCACTATGTGAAAATGAATCCTCTCCAATATATTTTCCTAATTTAAAAATTAAAGGACAAATGAGTTGCAAATTTTGCATAGGACACTTCAAAATACAAGTCTTTTTAACTTTACAAATTTACAAATTTAAAAATCTCAAATGTTACTTAACCTTTAAGTTAGGAGCGCCATACATATCGTCACTTTATCTTCCTTCTTTAACCAAATCTTCAAATGTTGTTTAATTATTTGCCCTTTGCAGCATTAGCATTAAAAAAATTTTTTTAGCAAAAGAAACACTATAATGTAGCATGTGACTTCAATAAAGATCTTTAAAATTGGGAGTTCCCACTGTGGCATATTGGGTTAAAGACCTGGCATTGTCTCTGTGGTGGGTTGAAGAACCAGCATTGCTCAGTGCTGTGGGTTAAAGAACGAGCGTTGCTGCAGCTGTGGTACTGGTCACAGCTGCGGCTCGGATTGGATCCCTGGCCTGGGAACTCCTATATGCTATGTGTGCAGCTGAAAACAAACAAACAAACAAGATTTAAAATAATCAATTCACAGCGGCTTACATCTAGAATTTATTATTAGAAAACAAGATTTCCTATGTTCCAAACATCCTCATATTGAGAAAAAGCAGTTAATAAAAAAAATCTTGCTTAGATCATTTGAATAGTTTACATAACTTAAATCAAAATATCCGTGATAAAGGCTTATGATACCTGCACTAACACCATAATGCAAGAAATCTGCTCTACAACAAACCTCATGAAAGTTTGGATTTGTAATACAGATCAATAAGGAGTATTTATTTCTTTAACAAATTACCTTTTTTACTAAAACTTAACCAATGGATTCTTTTATTAGTTATCTTCCCCTCCTCTGACCCAGGACATTTATAATCATTCAGTTATGTAAGTCTGGATTTCTAGATATCCCATGAATTGTTACATCATGAATTAGTACATTTCATTTAAATGAAAGTAAAATGATACAGTTCAGTATTGTGC
The DNA here is from genome assembly GCA_004024745.2 of Catagonus wagneri. Lineage (NCBI taxonomy): Eukaryota > Metazoa > Chordata > Mammalia > Artiodactyla > Tayassuidae > Catagonus > Catagonus wagneri. Next base: position 4,776,913 of record PVHT020000256.1, on the reverse strand, counting down.
AAAATATATCTATTTATATTTTAAGCAATGGATCAATTACGTGAGAAATATGAAAAGCATATTTCCTGACTGTATGTGCTGTTTTTGTCACATTTTAGTCAATATGGCAAGTGTGCCAAGCAGTGCACCAGTCAAAGAGCTTTCCTTTTGTCTAAGGAAACAGTCAAGATGCTCACTAAAAAAATAACAACATATAAATACCAAATGAACTCTATAGGGAGAAATAAATTCTTCAGAAATTTGCAGAAGTAATTGGGGTTTTTGATGATGAATTATTTAGTAGGCATGATTTAGACTGAACTGTAACAAATAGTAGATAAGGTAAATTTTGAAATTTCAGGAACTTGAACAAAGACTATAAAACAGGAATTTAAAAGATATGTTTTAGGAAAAGAATGAGATCATCTCACTAGAAGGGAAAATTCAGCAAGGAAGCAAAAAGACAAATTGGGGTTTAAATGTAAAAATCCTTAAATGTCACAAGTGAGTCAGATTTGAATCAGAGAAATATCTGGAGAGCAAACATTAATCTGAAGAAAATTATATTAATCTGGTAGCTGCTCAAAAAAAAGACTGTAAGAATTCCCATTGTGGCTCAGCGAGTTAAGGACTGATGTTGTCTCTCTGAGGAGGCAGTGTCCATCTCTGGCCTTGCTCAGTGGGTTAAGGATCCAGCATTGCCATAAGCTGCAGTGTAGGTTGCAGACGTGGCCTGGATCCAGTGTTGCTATGGCTGTGGCATAGGACGGCCTCCCTGTAGCTCTGATTCAACCCCTACTCTGGGAACTTCCATATGCTGCAAGTGCAGCTGTAAAATGAAAAAAAAAAAGGAAAGAAAGAAAAAAGAAAAGACTCTTTGGAGTTCTCTTGTGGTTCAGTGGGTTAAGGATCCAGTGTGGTCACTGCCGTGGTATGGGTTCGATCCTTGGCCCAGGAACTTCCAGATGCTGTGGGGTGCAGCCATAAAACCAAAACAAAACAAAACAAAAACAGACTCTAAGGAGTCAGGCTGAAAGGACACTAGTAAGGAAGATTCAGTAATGCTGAGAGTAGAAGCCCAAGTTAAGAAGTGGTGACAGGGAAATAACTTGGTAAGGCAAACCTTAAAACGGTTTCTGATGAAAGAATTTATAGTTTGCTGAAGATATACAAGACTAAGAAATCACAACACCTTAAATACAGGTGACATCTAAGTATTCTAACTCAAAAATTAGAGCAGTATAAATAATCAAAACCAAAGTATATAAAACACGTATGATTTAAACTGAGCTCTGAAGGGTAGATAAAACAAGAATCTACTGAGCAGTTCTGATACATTGTTATAAATTTATGTTTCTTTTGTCTCAAAAGGTGCATCACTTAAGGAATATAAACTACCATCCTGATTTAAGGATTATCGGAAATACTTACAAAGCACTCTGCAGCATCATCCATAAGGCCAAGCTGAAATCGCTGCTCATCTTTATAGCTTTCTGCAAGAGCATGCCGTATGTTATCTGAGGGAAGTGCTTTTTCTCGACTGTGTTGAAACTGTGCAAATATTGTCTGGGAATTAACAAATACATCAGCCAGTAAGTTTTAACGCCAACAGCTACAAAAACATTTGCCTAACTTCATTATAACACAGTGAAACTCAAAACGCTACACTCAGAAACTAATACTGTCTTTTGCTCTAAAATTTTGTATAAAAGCTACTTATATCAGTAATACGTAGACATAGTTTGCCAAGCCTATAAATCAAATGTTAGTACATACGAATGAAATATGTGAAGTTCTCAGGTCCCATCCTCAGATATCTGTTTGAGGTAGGGCCCAGTTTTAAACTTTTTACCATCTGACTGTGATCTAAGTTGGTTAGAGTTTTGAAATTGTTTTAAATGTTAAAGTATACAGTAGGAATTAAAACTGTACTATACAAAAATAAATATATAATCAAATAAAACTTGGGAACTTACTAGTCTTGAAATAGTGGGAAAAATTATTCAAGAATATGTGATTATAGGTGTTACTCTCGTCTTCTATTTTCTTTATTGAATTTAAGCAAGAAAAAGTTTTAAATAAGTTCCAGTTTTATGATAATCATCTTAGGTAAGGGGAAAGTGGGGAAAAAATAAGGTTTGCAGTGATAAACAACCAAATAAGGACTGGTCCTATGAAGTTCTGTATTAATTAGCTCAAGGGATATGTCATCTTAAAAAAAAACTGCTTTTAAGATCAATATTTGGTAGGCTAGGAAATATTTCAATAATATATTCCACTGATGCAAGAAAACTGAATTTATAAATAAAATTTTTTAAAAGGTGTCAATGATAGATATTAGAGATTCAGAACTAAAAAATTTAGCTGTAATTACAAATGTGAAAAAAACTTTCATTTCACTTCTTAATTAGGTAGTCAACTTTTCCAGGTAATGTTTAAGATATTAATCCTATACAAGACTGACATTCAACATCTATTTCCTGATTGCCTTGTACATGTGAGGCACATTTTACACCAGGAAACAAAGACCCTGCCTTCATGGAGCATATGTTCTAGTTTTAATAATGAGGAAAACGCAAATAATTATGTCAGAATGTAGTAAGTACAATAGATAAAAACAAAGAAATATAAAAGAGAAAAATAAAGTAGTGTAATAGCGATAAGGATGCTGGTGGTAGGAGAGAGGGAGGGAGCTCACCTTTTACCTAGGGTAGTCAGGGAAGGTCTCACTGATGGAAAAAAAAATTGAGGAGAGGGATAAAGGAAATAAGGGTCTTAGCACGAGGACCTCTGGAGGATAATCATTCCAGACAAGAGGAATAAAAATGAAAACACTCAGAGATGAGAGACAGCTCTGAGAAATGGCAAAAAAAGGACAATCTGGCTAATGTGCAGCCTGTGGAAGTGCATGCACCCACGTGTTTTGAGGCGGGGGAGGTAAGCAGGAGGAGGAGGAAGGCTGTGGGAAGACCTGGTTAGGAAATTTAACTAATGTTACAACTTGATAAAAAAAATTCAAAATTTACTGCAGCGTAAATAAAATGTGATACTGTTATTTGATCTAAGTTCATTCTTCATCAACCCTATTTTGCCATGTTCTCAAAAAGAGAATATAAAATTGCGTCCTTTAGTGATTTATTTAAATAGCCTCTTTAGGAACATAAATCAACATAAAGCATGAAAACGGCCTTTTATTTTCCTGTATTATGCAGGTGTGTGTTAAGAATATTCAAGAATGCACAAGACTGAAATGTTCATTTCTGAAACATACTAAATCTAAATTATTGAGCAAAAATTCCAATGACATAAATGAGCTGCTAATATACTGGACCCCCTTTGTCCCTATTCCATTTATTCTCATCTGAGCAGGCAACGAGCTCTAATCCAAATATTATATCTAATTAACAAAGGTTATATCACTCTTCCACTCAAAACAATGCCACAACTTGAGCAAAGAAAAAGTCAAGGTCCTCACAAAGCCCTAGAAGGCCCTACACAGTCTGGACTCCTGTCCACTTCAAATCTTAGTTAATAAAAATAACATTTACTTTGATCACAGATCTGCAATTTGAGTGAGGACAGCTCAATTCTGCTTCACTTGCAGTCATCTAGAACAGTCTGAATGCTGGCACCTGGAATCACCTGACAGTTGCTCACTAATGTCTAGAGCAACAATGTTGGTTGCTGGGGCTGCGTGTTGGCCCAAACTTCTGCTGTAGCTGTGATGAAGTTAGCTCCCTTACAGCATGGCAACTCACTGTGATGAGTGATCACCCTAACAGAAAGAACCAGAACTCATTACCTATCACTGTTTCCCTTGCTCACAAAGCTTCTTCCATCACTCAGGTTTCCTTGAATATGTCCTGCACATCCCAAAACCCCGCCTAAGGGCCTTTACAGTTGCTGTGTCCCTGCTTGCCTGGAATGCTCTAGTCCACTCTGTCATCTTTTCCAGGTTGTCATTTAAATCTCACTTTCTCAGTGAGGCTTTCCTGGCCACTCAATACTCTCTATTCCTTTTCCTGGATTTATATTTCTTCCTTTACAATTATTATTACCTAACATACTACATATTTTGTTTACTTATTTTCTTCTCCCCCACAAGAATACAAGATCCTTAAGAACTGGGGTTTCAATCAGTTTTATTCACTGCTGTATCCTTAGTAACTACAGTACTGTCCAGAATTTAGTAGTAATTCAAAAAAAAAATTGTCAAAATGAAGAAAGGATTATTTCAAAATAGTGAAAAATGTAATGTTCCTAACAGTGTTATTCTATTTAGAATATTAATTTAAATTATCATTACAGAAGAATGGAAGCATACACCTGAATAAGTCACACTTTAAGAATTCATCTTGAAACACTGTAAGTCACTTGACAATAACTTTAATCACAAATAACTAACCAAATATGTCAAGCAAAACAAACTATCAAATAAAATTAAAATTTTCAAGAAACAGTAGTAATTTCTCAAAACTACTAAAAGCTTACCTTCAGTGCACAAAATATGCAGGCATCGCCCTGACAAACATGCCCGGTAAGAACACGCAAGCTTCTTCGGAATATATCTAATTGCCATAAAACCTAAAAAATAGTGAGATGTGAAGAAAGGAATACAATAATATTTATCTCACTGTTATAAATATTTTTAACTGTTTTTAAAACTATTGATTCACATGTAAAAACCATGACAGAATTAGAACAAGAAAAAAATAACTCCTCAGTTAAGGATTTTATATGAACAGGAAACAAAGGGATAGTGAAGAGAAGATTTGGCAAAGACTTGAAAGAGGATGTGATTATAAAACTTGGAATGAACTAAAATTTAGGAAGGAAATATAATTGCAGTTGAAAGTCAGGATGTACCAAATAAGGGTCAGTATGCAGTGACAAGATAAAAAGGTAGAGGCAGGTGTGGTCACTGTATACTGAATGAAAAAGGGGGCATGTGTGTAGTAACGAGTGTACAGCACGATACAAAACAGCTTTCAAAGAAATAACCTGAATAGATAGATGTGCTGCAATTATCTGCTCATCATTTACTACTAAAATACAAAAAAAAAAAGCAAAGACAACTGTAATTGTTTAGATAAATCAATCCAGTACTTAAAATCATTCTAGAAAAATCTGAAATCTATACAATGAGGATAACTGTGCTGGCTTTATAGTTCTTGTAAGGACTAAATATATGTATGTAATGATATGTAAAGTGTTTAGAGCAGTGCCCAGTATACAACTGGCATGCATGGAATGCAAGCTGCTATTTGTTGTTGTGAATACTATTAGAAGAGACAATTAAGATCTTCACGTTTCCCTGTATCTTTTGGTCATTTCCTCAAATAATCTAAGAAAATGCATTCACCACCTCACATTTCTCCCAACTGAAAACAAAGGTTAATAAAAACAAGTAATTTAAATTTTCCTGTTTTTAATTACTGAATAGCTAAAAGCTATTTCAGAATTTCCCTTTGATAGATGCTTTTACCTAAAACACAATAAATAGGATTCACTTATTTATCACAAATAAACATGAAGAAAACTATGTCAAGGCACATCAGAATCAAATTACTTTAAACCAGTAAAAAAGAGAAAATCTTAGAAGTAGTCAGAGAAAAGGGACACATTACAAACAGAAGAACAAAGATAAGAATGACAGTAGTTTTTCCATTAGAAATAATAATGCAGGCTAGAAGACAGAGGAACAAAATCTTTAAAGTGCTGAAAGAGAAAAACTATCAACTCAGATTTCTTTAATGAGTGAAAGTATCTTTCAGAAACAAAAGTAAAATAGAGATTTTTTTTTCCAGACCCAAAAAAGCTGAAAGAATTTATCATCAACAGACCTGTATTACAAGAAATGTTAAAAGAGGTCATCATCCTTCAAGAGGAAGAAATGACACTGGATGGAAAGCTAGACCCACTCAAAGAAGTGATGACCACCATAAGTGGTAACTATGTAGATAAGCAGAAATAATCTTCATGATAAAGGTCAGTGGAATGTTCATTTTTGAAAAATATATCACCATAGAAATACTTCTCCATTTTCTTTACCACGTAAGTGTCCATAAGCTTTCACCTCCCTAAACTACACATAGCACTTTGAGAGCCAAAGAAAAGGACAGAAATGGAGGGAAATACATAAATATTAAAAAAAAAAGAGAGAGAGAGAGAGAGATGGAAAAGGGGTCACAGGAAAAGACTTGAAATGATAAAAGCCTTTTCTCATAGCCTGATTCAATCAAAGCATATAATTCTAGATCTTCTGGTGTCTGGTATTTCCCTATATTAGGTATCATTCAATAACTATTCTCCTGCCTTTCTAATCGCATGTAATGCCAGTGGGATTTTTCGGCCAGGGCAGAACAGTAACTATCATTTAAGGGTCCCAACACAGACTAGAATTAATGCCTTCCTAATAGCAATTGCTTCTCTTTCCCTGAGTGAGCTGTTAACACTTTCAAGTTTGACACATGTCCCAGTCAGAGGGAAACTGAACACACAAGTCTGAGTCAGGTGTTCGAGCACTTGACACATTCTAAATGTGTTCATTTATCATGAGTTAACTGAGCAATACTCTTCTTTCTACTCTCGGTTTTCAGAGGAAAAAATGCAACAGAAATAAAATATGTGAGAAGCTATTTATTCTAAGTCAAATCTTTAAAGGATATTCTAGAGTCAATAGAGTGATATTCCAATATTCTAAATCTTCTCCATCCTTAGTACCATACAGTCAATGGTCAAAAGGATATAGGTCCCTTCAACATTGGAAAATGTTGAATAAAAACTATCATACATCAGAAAGGATATTTTTCTAAGGGAAAAAACTGAATTAAACCATATTTGTTGGAGTTCCACTATGGCATAATGGGATGGGCAGCATCTTTGGAGTGCTGGGACATACATAGGTTCGATCCCTGGCCTGGTACAGTGGATTAGGGATTTGGCATTGCCACAGCTGCAGCTTAGGTCTCGACTGCGGCTTGGGTCTGATCCCTGGCCCAGAAACTCCATATGCTGCGGGGTGGCCAAAAAAAAATGTGAAAAACAAAACAGATTTTTTTATTAAAAGAATTTAAACAATGATTGAAGCAAAATGAATTAACCATTAATTTAACTGAAACAGTGGTGACCAAATTATGATTCTACAGAGGTGATTTAAAGCCACAGTGAGGGGGGGTAAAGGAACTCTGAGTACTAAGATTAAAAACTGCACTCTCATTTCAATCCAAGCAGCTTGCTTCTTTTTATCTTGTCTATGAGGAATTTGCTGGATTTCTTAAACAAACAAAAAAAGGGGTAGAAGATTAACTAACTCAAAAAAAATTTTATATATTTTAGAAAGATTCTTAATTTACTAAAGAAACATTTTAAGCCAAGGTATTTTTATATACTAGCAATGTATCGTTCTGCTAAAAAAAACCATTTCCATTTATTATAAAAACCAAAATGCCTTGTCAAAATATTTTTGCTACTTTTAAAAATATTACAAAGTCATTCCAGTCAATAACTTTATTCTTAATTTACAAATTAAAGAAGCATTAAGCAGAGAATATCCTGAAAAGCACTTTTTAAAATTTAATAAAAAATTATGGTCTCACCTGTACAGCACTATTAAGAAAGCAGCTGTTTTGTCCTGGTTCATTCAACAAGCCTTTGGTAGGAGCAAGGGATAGCATACTCCCGGGTTGATAAGCTTTTCCAAGATTGCCACCAGGTTTCCGTAAGAATTTTACCCATGCCATTTTCATGCAACTCTTTGCATTAAAGCTAAGAATTATACACTTATGTGATACTTCTGATGATAAAATGGATGATGTCTTGAATGGTCCACTTAAATTTGCTGCAGTCTATTACAATAATGTACGTTTCAAAGTCCATATCTCTCCTAATATTGTAGTTTGGAGGACTTTGTCAAGTAAAAATAGGATACATAGCATAGAAGTTCTGAAAGCTAAAAAAGAAAGAGCTATTTTAAACAAGCCCTTCAAGATTTAAAAATCTTTGTGTTAAATTTTATGAGTTGCTCAGTTTAAGATGAAAAAGATTTTTCAAAAACCGCTAAAAATAATGTCAAACAAATCATATTCTTCAAAGCACAAGTCACTTAAATCTTTTGTCTTGGTTTAAAAAACAGACGAAAAAAAGATGTAGAGTTGGCATTTGGTATGATTCCTTTGGTCGTGTGTTTTCCTTATGTTTTTTTAAAAAGAAAGAAGACTTTCTTTCCCAGCTGAAGTTATTAAAGGTGATTCCATATTTCATGTCAGTGTAACCTCAAAGAAAGAAAAGAAATGTTTAAATAAAAGTAAAGGCTAGTCAACAAAATTCCTACTCTACTATATGAAAACAAATATTAAACTAACATAATTAAAACTGTAGATATAATCGTAAAAGGGTTAGAATAATGTTCTAAAATACAAAAACGAAAACAGTTCATCATTTAAATTTTTTGAAAAAAATCAAGGTGATGTTTAACTACCTACTTCAAAATTTCAATGGTCATATGATGGTTTCATAGGAGAAATATTCTAGAGAAAACTAGAATTAAATTAGATCTCAGGTAGTATTCCAAATAATACTAACTTTGTTGCCAATACCATATTGCTCTGTTTACTAAAATACATCTACAGAGACTCTATATTGTTATCTATTTTTTCACAGAATCACGTCATTTCTCCAAAAAAGTCAATAGTTTTAATGCAAATTGACATGCATTAAAAGTTAGATGAAACATTAAATTGATAAACAAATCTTAGTGAATTAAAGCAAATCTCTACATTATTCATGAACACAGGCTCCTGGCTAAAATGACTTCAAATGTTCAACTTCTTAATTAAAAACAGTCAAGCATTACCAACAATATTTAATCAACTGTCCTTCCTGCATGCATTCATTCAACCAGCGTTTACTGAGTCACGTACTGGGCCAGACACTAGAACTGACATTTAAATGAGGAGACCGATCATAATATAGTGAATAATAAACTGTAGCATGTACTAGAAGAGTTATGTGCTGAGTGCTAACAGAAAAAAAAAAATGCAAGGAAATGGGATTAGAAGTGTATGTAATGGGAAATGGTTTGCCCTTTTAAATAGGATAGTGGTGGAAAGTCTAATTGTGAAGGTTACCTTAGCACAAAGATTTGAAGGAGGTAAAGATGCCACCATGGGGAAGGCATTCCTAGCAGAGTGAACAGTGTGCCTAGCATGCTGAAAGGGTAGTAAGAAGCCAAGAGTGGCAGGAGAAATGTGAAGAAAAGAATAGATGAAAAGGGAGGATGGGAAAGAGCGAGATCATGTAGGGCCTCAAAACCCCGTTTAAGGGCTTCGGTGTTCAATTTAAACTCTGGGTGAAAGTCGTTGAGTTTCATTTCCACAGCGCAAAAACATGACAGAACAGCTTAATACCAGTGACCAAATACCCACTAAGACAGCAAAGCATTGAGGAATAAAGAAGGAAAGCATTACACTCCACAGAATTAAAGTCAGGCGGCTTTTTTTTTTTTCTAGCACCACATATTAGCTTATCACTCACTGGTTGTTTGGTCTTAGATAAATTCTTTTTTTTTTTTTGTCCTTTATTTTTTTTATGTAGAGCCGCACCTGTGGCATATGGAGGTTCCCAGGCTAGGGGTCTAACAGGAGCTGTAGCTGCTGGCCTTCACCACAGCCACAGCAACGCAGGAACCAAGCCGCGTCTGCAACGTACACCACAGCTCACGGCAACGCCGGATCCTTAACCCACTAAGCAAGGCCAGGGATCGAACCCACAACCTCATGGTTCTGAGCCACGAAGGGAACTCCAAGGTCTTAGATAAATTCTTGTCATCTCTGATTCATAGCTTCATCCATAAAATGGGGACAACAATAACTGTCCTGCTTAACATAGAGTAGAAGTTTAAAGAATTATAAAAACTACATTGTGTTAGTTGTTTTCTTCTTTTTATTTCAACTCTATAGATTGTAACTTCCTCTAAAATAATCTAAATAATCCTCAAAACTTTCATACAAATTCTCAATAAATGTAGTTAGGACTTTACAGCATTAGGGAGTTCTGTATGAGTAGTAGGGACTTTTAATGGAAGAATCCTTTGAAATGATATTTTTTTCAAAAATCATTTAACTAGGCATCAGGTCTGTACCAGGAACCGTGCTAAGATGCATGAAACAATCTCTACCGAGTTTAGTATTGTGATTGGCACAGACATAAATTGATGATTTTAAAATACCATGGTTTCTGTTCCTGTGCAAGATTAAGATGTCAAACTAATATGCATTCCTGGTTTTCTTCCTCCAACCCAACTCTGGAGATTATACGAAAGCAACAGGTAGTCTAAGGAGATACAGGGGAAAACATTAAGGACCCCCAAAGTATCTGGCTTATAGAGTGGGAAGTAAACAGTAGCCGAGAAACAGGGCCAAGTGTTACAGACTGGGAAAGATCTTTCTGGTTGTGAACTTTTCCATTAATCACTTTGCTCTGGGTGGAAAATTCCCACCTTACACAACGCTGTGAAACAGTTCTGCTACCACACCAGCGCCATCTGGAGGGTAAGGGAGCATCAGAACACAGTCAGTTTGGGAAACGGCAACAAGAAAAGATGCCTAAAAGGCCCCTGAGTGTTCTATCCTCACCCTACTCCACGAATAGAACAGAGGATTTGGAGAAGATCATGCCTCAAGGCAGAGCAACAGGAAGTTCTTTTTGCAATGAACTCTCTAGCCTTATCACTCCAAAACAAGCCGTTAAATCCATCCCTACCTCTGCTCTCCAAAATAGAAAGAATCAGATATTAGAGCCTAGTGTTTTCATTCTTCTCCTCATGTAAATATCACTAGCTTATAATTTGGTACCCCCAGGAAAAAAATAACCAAACTCTTGCAGCTTGAGTATTATGAAAGAAAGACAACAAACTGAAAAATCTACCCTGTAGGAAAAAGAATGAAGAGAAGAAAGGGAACAAAAAAACTTAAAATAAATTTAATATACACGTTTGGCTGATTCACTTTGCTGTGCACCTGACACTAACACAACATTGCGAGTCACCTATATGCCAATAAAATTTACTAATAAAATACAATAAACTTAATAAATAGCCACCAGTTATATGTGTTTCTTAGAAACTAATGAAATAAACTCAAACAATGAGTTAACTACCAAAATGAATAGAAGGAAAAGGTTATACTATAACAAACAGTAAGTTCAGGTCAGGAAATTCTCCTAAAAGCATTAAAAATAAAGAAGTAGAAATTATAAACCTTTTCAAAAAGCTAAGACACACAGGAGTTCCCGCCATGGCTCAGCAGAAACGAACCTGACTAGCATCCAGGAGGAGGACGCAGGTTGATCCCTGGCCTCACTCAGTGGGTTAAGGATCCTGTGTTGCTGTGAGCTGTGGCGTAGCTCGCAGACACGGCTCGGATCTTGAATTGCTGTGGCTCTGGTACAGGCCAGCAGCTGCAGCTTCAATTCAACCCCTAGCCTGGGAACTTCCGTATGTCATGGGAAGAAAAAGAAAAAAAAAAAGAAGAAGAAGAAAAGTCATCAAGAAGAGAAAATGCATTTACAGTACTATACTATATCCATACTGTTAAATTTATATCATCTTGCAGGAGAGGTCATGAAAAGAAAGTAGTACTTATACATGCCACACAATATGAACATTGAAAACATTTTGATTAGTGAAAGAAGTCAGTCCCACTAAAGACTACATATTACATGATTCCATTTGAACAGAATGTCCAAAACAGAAAAATCCAGAGACAGACAGTACAGTAGTGGTTGCTTAGGCTGGTTAAGGGTTGTGGGGGGAACGCTAGAGAAAACAGGTGAAGGTTGGGACAGAAAGTGATAGCTAAAGGGTACTCAGATTCTTTTTTTTTCCTTCCAGTTTTATTGAGATATAACTGACACAGCACTATGTAAGTTTAAGGTGTGAACCATAATGATCTGACCTACACATATTAAGATGTGATTACCACAGTAAGTTCAGTGAGGTTCAAAAAAATTTTTTTTTCCATGTGATGGGAATCCTTAGGATTTACTCTCTTAGCACTTTTCATATATAACATACAGCAGTGTTAATTATGTTTATCTTGTATAATACATCTCTAGTTCTTATTTATAATAAGGAAATTTGTAACTTTTGACAACCTTCATCCAGTTCCCCCTTCCCTCATCGCCCCTGCTCCCCCCAGTCTATGGTAATAACAAATCTGATCTTCTTTTCAATGAGTTTGTATGCTTTTGTTTTTGCAGTAAAATTGACCTATAACATTGTCAGTTCTTGTTATACAACACAGTAATTTTTTCCTACAATTTCAAAATGATCACCACAATAAGTCAGATATTCCTTACTTGACTGTGTTACCCACACTGGACATTTCACAACCATGACACATTTATTAGGCAGCTGGAAGTATGTACCTCTTAAGCTCCCTCACCTATTTCTCTCCTCTCCACAACTTCTTGTCTTCTAGCAAGCATCTGTTTGTTCTCCATAATTGTTTGTTTTATTTTGTTTGAATGTTTTGTTTTTTAGATTCCACATATAAATGGAAATGATGCAGTATTTGTCTTTTTTATGTCTGGTTTATTTCACTTAGCATAATACCCTCGAGGTCCATCCAAGTTATCACAAAGGACAAGATTTCATTATTTTTATGGCTGAGTAATATTCCATTGTGTATATATATCTCATCTCTATTCATTCATCTCTTGATGGACACTTGGGTTGGTTCCATATTTTGCCTCTTGTAAATAATACCACAATGAACACAGAAATATAGGTATCTTTTCAAATCAGTGTTTTGTTTTCTTCTTATAGATACCCAGGACTGGAAATTCTATTTCTAATTTTTTAAGAAATATCCATTCCTTTTTTTTTTTGCTTTTTTTTAGGGCTGTACCCACCACATATGGAGGTTCCCAGGCTAAGGGGTCGTATTGCAGCTACACTGCTGGCCTACGCCGCAACCACAGCAACGCCAGATCCAAGCCACATATGCTATCTACACCACAGCTCACAGCAAAGCCAGATCCCCTACCCACTGAGTGAGGCCAGGGATCGAACCTGCATCCTCATAGATACTAGTTGGATTCATCTCCTCTGCACCACAATGGGAACTCCCATTCTACTTTATATAGTGACTATACCAACTTACATCCCCCCTAACAGTTCATGAGACTTCCCTTTTCTCTACATCATGGCCAACACCTGTAATTTGTTGTCTTTTTGAATAACAGTCATTCTGACAGGTATGAGGTGATATCTGATTATGGTTTTGATTTGCATTCCCCTGATAATTTGTGATGTTGATTATCTTCTCAAGTACCTGTTGGTCATCTGCATATCTTTAGAAAAATGTCTACTCATTATTAAATTAGGTTTTTTAATGTTGTATTGTATGAGATCTTAGCATATTTTTGACAGTAATACCCTATGAGATATACTGTTTGCAAATAACTTCTCCCTTTTAGGAGGTGGCCTCTTCCTTTTGTCAATAGTTTCCTTCACTGTGCAGAAGCTTCTTAGTGTGATGTAGTACCATTTGTTTATTTTCACTTTTATTTGCCCTGCCTGAGGAGATACCAATTTTTTTTTTTTTTTTTTACTAAGATTGATGTCAGAGAATATTGCTTATGTTTTCCTCCAGAAGATTTATGCTTTCAGGTCTTATATTTAATTTTTAACCCATTTTGAATTTATTCTTGTGCACAGTGTGAGAGAAAAGTTCAATTTGATTCTTTCATATATAGCTACCCAGTTTTCTCAGTACCATTTATTAAAGGGGTTGTCTTTTCCCTATTGTATATTCTTGCCAATATTGCTGTAGATTAATTGCCTGTATTAAGTGTAAGTTCATTTCTGGGCTCTCTATTCTGTTCTATTGATCTATGTACCTGTTTTTTTCTGCCATTATCACATTGTTTAGATGACTGTAGCTTTGTAGTATAGTTTGAAGTCAGGCAACATGATACTCTAGCTTTGTTCTTTCTCAAGAATGTTTTGGTTATTCAGGGTATTTGTGTTTCCACACAAATTTCAGAAATATTTGTTTTAGTTTATAGGGGCTGCATTGATCTGTACATTGTCTCGGGTAGTAGAATCATTTTAACAATATTAATTCTTCCAGTCCATGAACATGGTATATCTTTGTCTTCGATTTCTTTCATCAGTGTCTTATGGTTTTCTGAGTACATATCTTTTACCTTCATGGTTAGATCTATTCCTAGGTATGTTACTCTTTTTGATACAATTGTAAATGGGATGGTTTTCTTTTTTTATTGAAGTATACTTAATTTATAATACCATGTTAGTTTCAGGTATACAGCACAGTGATTCAGTTATACACACACACACACATATATAAACACACAGTGTATATAGATTTCTTCCTTAATTTTTCTTTCTGATAGGTCTTTGCTTACATACATAAGAATGCAGCAAATTCCTATATACAAATTTTGTAACCTGATACTTTAATGAACACATGATGAGATCTAGAGGCCTCTTGGTGGCCTCCTGAGGATTTTCTATGAATAATATGTCATCTGCAAACAGTTCTCTCTGCAAAGAACCCTCTACCTCCATATTCAGATCTAACTTATCCAGTTAGTAGTGAAGGTTACCTGTAGGACTCTCAACAACTTTCCCTGTTCATTCTACCTGGAAACCCTTCTGCCACCTTTGGTGTGCCACTACCATAATGCTACTTTTATACTTCCATTGTTCCACTCTTCATTCCAATCCTGTTTTCAGAATCTCTAATTCCTCAGGCTATAGTTAACTAAGACTTCTTCTTGCATTTACTTAAAAAAAAATCTTTTGTATCTTTTTTAAGATTTCAGAAAACAAAAGCATTTTAACAAACCACTTTAAAAAAACTGTTTTACTTCTTCCTTTCTAGTTTGGAGTCCTTTTATTTCTTTCTCTTGTCTGACTGTGCAGCTAGGACTGCCTATACTCTACTGAATTTAAGTGGTGAGAGTGGGCATTCTTATCTTATTCCCGATCTTAGAGAAAAAGCTTTTAGCTTTTTAAGTGTGACGTTTGCTGTGGACTTACAGATTATCATATATAGTTGTTATTATATTGATGTATATTTCCTCTACACCCAATTTGTTGAGGATTTTTATCATAAATGGATTCTAAATTCTGTCCAAATATTTTTCTACATCTATTAAGACGAATGTGATTTTTATTCCTCAATTTGTTAATGAGAAATATCACAATGATTGACTTGCAGATACTGAAAAATCCCTGCATCCCTGGGATGAATCCCAATTGATCACAGCAATGATTCTTTTAACATATTTTTGAAATCAATTTGCTAATATTTTGTTTTGGAATTTTGCTTCTACATTCTTCAGTGATACTGGTCCTTGTGTTTGGAGGCATTCCTACCTCTGGAATTTTTTTTTTTTAATTATTTGGGAAGGATAAGATGTTAACTTCTCTAAATGTTTGGTAGAATTCACTGGAAAAGGCATCTGGGCCTGGACTTTTGTTTTTTGAGAGTTGTTTTTATCACGGATCCAATTTTATTACTGGCAATTTACCTACTCATATTTTCTACTTCTTCCTAGTTCTGTCTTGGAAGATTGTATATCTTCAGGAATTTGTCCATTTCTTCTGGGTTGCCCATTTATTAACATATACTGTTCACAGTAATCTTGTATGATCTTTTGTATTTCTGCGGTGTCAACTGTAACTTTTCATTTCTGATTTTATTTCTTTGGGTCCTTTTTTTTGGATGAATCTATTTATTGGCTTATCAGTTTTGTTTATCTTTTCAAAATATAAGCTTTTAATTAATCTTTTCTATTTTTTAGTCTTTATTTCATTTATTTCTGCTTCAACCTTTACGATTTCTTTCCTTCTACTAATTTTTTGGGGGGAGTTGTCTTTTTCTAGTTTTAGATGTAAGGTTAGATTATTTGAGATTTTTCTTATCTCCCAAGATAGGTTTGTATTACTATAAATTTCCCTCTCAGAACTGCTTTTGGTGAATCCCATAAATTTCGGGTATTTTGGATCATCCATTGCTTTCATTTTTATTTGTCTCCAGGTATTTTTTATTTCTTCTTTGATTTCTTCAGTGATCTATTGGTTGTTTAGTGGTTTTGCAGATATTTGAGGTTTTTGCAGGTTTTTTTTCCTTATAATTGATTTCTAGTCTCAGCATTATGGTCAGAAAATATGCTTGATATTTTAATTATCCTAAATTTACTAAGACTTGTTTTGTGTCCTAGCATGTGATCTATCCTGGGGAATATTTCATGCACTATTTATGTATGTATGTATTATGTTTGTATGTATTTTTTCTTTCTGTCTTTTAGGGCTACACCCGTGACATATGGAGGTCCCCAGGCTAGGGATCCAGTCGGAACTGTAGCCACTGGCCTATGCCGGAGCCACAGCAATGTGGAATCTGAGCCACATCTGTGACGTACACCACAGCTCGCAGCAACAGTGAGGGATCAAACCTGCATTCTCATGGATGCTAGTTGGGTTCGCTAACTGCTGTGCCACGATTGGAACTCCCCTATGTGCCCTTTAAAAGAATGCATACTCTGCTGCTTTTGGATGAAATGTTTCATACATAGACACACACACAGGTACATATAACTGTGTGTGTGTGTGTGTGTGTGTGTGTGTGTGTGTGTGTGTGTGTAGACGGGGGGGGCACAGGCAGGGGGAGGGAGACAGTCCATTTGTGTTAATGTGTCATATAAGGCTGGTATTTATTTTTCTGTCTGGATGCAAGCGTGGTGTTAAAGACCCCCACTATTATTGGGTTATTGTCAATTTCTCTCTCTCTGTTCACATTTGCTTTATGTACTTAGATGACCCTACACTGAGTTTGCATACATTTATTTACAATTATATCTTCTTTTCAAATTAATCCCTTAAGCATTTTGTAATAACCTTCTTTGTCTTGATATAAATTCTATTTTTTCTCACATAAATATTGCTACCCCAGGTTTCATTTACATGGAACATCTCTTTTCTATCTCTTTCAGTCTGTATATGTCTTTAATCTGAAGCAAGTCTACTCTAGGCAGTATATGTATGGATCTTGTTTTCCATTCAGCCACTCTACGTATTCTGACTGGAGCATTTTGTTCAGTTAAAGTAATTACCCCTAGGTACGTGCTTACTGCCATTTTGATCATTGTTTTCAGTTTGCTTTGTGTTCTTTTTTGTTCTTTTTTACTCTGACCTCATGATTTGATGACTATCTTTAGTGTTACTCTTGGATTCTTTTCTTTCTCTGCATATGTATCTATTACAGGTTTTGGTTTGTGGTTCCCATGAGGTTTATATAAAGCAATTTATCTCTATATAGTCAGCCATCCATTTATCATTTAAGTTGCTGATCTCAAGTTCAAACACGTTTTAACTCCACTGCATTTTTACTCTTCTGCAACATTTACTTATTTTAACATTTTTTGTGTGTGTATCTCCTAACTACTTATAGCATATACAAGTGATTTTACTATTTTTGTCTTTTAAGCTTGCTACTAGCTCTACACTTGGTTGATTTACCAACTTTACTGTATATTTTTCCTTACCAATGAGATTTTTCCATTCATAATTTTCATGTTTCCTATGGCTTTTTCATTTCCACTCAGAAGACTCCCTTCAACAGTTCTTGTAAAACTACCTGGTAGTGCTGATCTCGTTTAGTTTTCGATAGTCTGTTAACCCTTTAGATCACCCTATCAAATCAAAATTACAGCTTTGCCAGGCAGTCTTGGTTGTAGTTTTTCCATTTTATCACTTTACATATATCATGCAAAGCCCTCCTGTCTCTCAGTTTCTGCTGCAAAGTCAGCTGATAGTTGGTTGGGAGTTCCCTTATATGTTGCTTGTTATTTTCTCTTATTACTTTTAATATTCCCTACCTTTAATTTCTGCCATTTTAATTACAATGTGTCTTGATTTGTTGCTTTTTGGGGTGGTATTGTTTGGGACTCTGCTTGCTGGGCCTCAATGTCTGTTACCTTTCCCAGGTTAGGTTAGTTTTCTCTTACATCTTCAAATACGTTCTTTGTCCTTTTCTTACTCACTTTTCCTTCTGAGACTCTTATATATAAATGTCAGCACACCTGATGCCCCAGAGATGTCATTTCTTTTTATTCTTTATTCTTTTTTTGTGTTCTGATTCTATGATTTCCACTTCCAGCTCACTGACTTGCTTCCTGTATCATCTAATCTACTGTTCCTTCTAATGTATTATTTCAATCGTAATGTTCTTAAACTGTTTTAGTCTCCTTTATATCTTCTTACACTTTATTAAATTTCTTATTGTTTTTTCCCATTTGTCTCCAGAGTTCTTTGAACATCATTATGATCATTACCTTGCAACTTTAACCTGATAAATTGCCTATATCCATTTCAAGTATTTTGTAGGTTGGATACATTTACAGACCTTGGAGAAGTGGCCTTTCGTAGATGATGTCCTATGCATCCCAACAGCACACTGCCCTCTCATCATCACAGCTATATATGCTAGGAGTGCCCTCTATGTGGGCTACATGGGTTCTTCTGTTGTGGCAGACTGACTACTGAAGGGAGTAGGGATGTGTGGATGGATACCATTCCAGTCGGTTGCCAGGCCCTGTCTTGTGTGGAAACTTCCAGACACTGCCGGGTGGGCCTCAGGGGGTCCAGGAACTAGTGCTGGCCAATAGTGGGCAAAGTCAGGTTTTAGAGTTGGTGTTTACAGGAGTGGGGGTCCTGGATCTAGAGTCAGCCTGCTGGTGGATGGGGCTAATTCCATGGTGTCCCAAAACTGTTAGCGGGGCTGGATCCTAGGGTGCCTGTTTGAGTCATCCAAGTTGTTTCCAATCAGGGTCCAGGCAATCCTAAGCTAGTTCACGATCACTGGTGGGTAGAGCCAGGTTCTTGGGTCTCTGACTGTGGGGTCCTGGGGATCTTGGCACTGGTGCTGGCATGCTGGTGAATGGAGTTGCTTCCTGACACAGCTGGCCATGGGATTTGGTATAGCCCAAAGCTAGGGCGGACCACTGGTGGGTGGGGCCAGATCCTGGGTGGCTGGCTAAGAGGCTGTGTTGATTCTGAGGCTGGTGTCTGCAAATGGATAGTCTCAGGAACCAGGGGTTCCCAGGCCTAGTGCCTGCTCATGGTGAGGCTAGGCCTAGGGGCTAGTGCTGCCCCACTGGTGAGTAGAGCCAGGTTGCAGGGTCTGGGTGCAGAGGGTTCCTGGAGCTAGTGTTTTGGCCTGCTGGTGGGTGATACATGCCCAAGGGATTCTGGGATTGGTGCTGGCCCACTTGTAGTTGGAGTCATGTCCCAAGGTCTCTGGCTGCCAGGTCCTAGGGCTAGTGCCAAAGTACTGGTGTGTGAGTCCAGGTCCTGAAGTGGCTGTGGGCTCAGAGTCTTAGTCCCAGTGGTGGGTGAAGCTAAGTTGCCTGATCTGAGGCATCCCAGTACTTGTGTTGACAGACTGGTAGGCCTGGCTGGGTCCCAGAGCTAATAAGTTAGAAGAAGAGTCTAAAAATGGTGCTTGCCAGTACTAAAGTTCATGTGGTAGAATGACCTCCCAAATATGGATGCCACCAGAGTCTAAGTCCCCAGGGTGAGTCTCATCTTCTGTCTCTCCAAGAAGATCTTCAAGACAGTAGGTCAACCTGACCCAGGATTCTTTTAAATTACTGCTTCTGCCCCAGGTCCAGAGCATGTGAGATTTTGTCTGCACCTGTCTCTATTTCCCACAACTCTCTGGTTCTCCACAAAAAAAGCCTCACTGACCTTCAAAACTGAATGTTCCTGGGGTTCTTCTTCCTAGTGAAGGACCCTAAGGCTGGGAGGCCTGATGTGGGATTTGGACGACTCAGTCCTTAGGGCGAATCTCTGCAATTACAATTATCCTCCCATTTGTGGGTATCCCACCTGGAGATATGGGTCTTGATGATACCACATATCTATCCTCCTATATCTCCTATCTCATTTACCTCTTTACTTGTAGAAGGTCTTTTCTGATAATTTTATGGTTCTTCTCACTTCTATCATTAGCTGTAATTTCTGTATGATTGTGGGAGGACGTGAGCTTAGCTTCTTCCTACCCTGCATCTTGGCCACTCCCTCCACTACCATACTGTTTTGATTACTATAGTTTTGTAATATAGTTTGAAATCAGTAAGTGTGATGCCTCCAGCTTTGTTGTTTTTTCTTAGGATAGCATTGGGTTCTTTGTGGTTCCATACAAATTTTAGAATTGCTTTTTCTCTTTCTGTGGAAAATGTCATGGAAACTTTTACAGGAATTGCATTGAATGTATAGACATCTCTTAGTACTACAGACAATATTAATTTTGCAAATCCATGAATATGGGGTACATTTCCATTTATTTGTGAGCCTTTAATTTCTTTCATTAATATCTTAAAGTTTTCAGATCTTTCACCTCCTTGATTAAATTTCTTAGGCATTTTGTTTTTGATGCTATTGTAAATGGTGTTTTCAGTTTTTTTTTTTCAGATAGTTCATTGTTAGTGATAGAAATGCAACTGATTTCTGTATGTTGATTTTTTGTCCTTCAACTTTACTGAATTTATTTATTCCTAAGTTTTTTGGTGATTTTTAGAGTTTTCTAAATGTAAGATTATCATCTGTAAATAGAGAAATTTTACTTATTCCTTTCTGAAGGAGATGGCTTTTATTTCTTTTTCTTGCCTAATTACACTGTCTATGACTTCTAGTACTATGCTGAATAAGAATGGAGAGAGGGGGGCACTCCTTTTCTTTTCCTGATCTTAGAGGAAGAGATCTGGACCTTTGAGAGCTTGGTATAACATTAGCTATGGGCGTGTAAATATGGCCTTTATTATATTGAGGTATCTTCCCTCTATAATCACTTTTAAGAATTTTATAGTGAAAGTAAGTTGAATTCTGTTAAATGTTTCCTCTGCATCTACTGAGATATAATATGATTTTTAACTTTCCTTCTATTAATGTGGTATATCACATTTATTGATTTAGAAATGTTCAGTCATCCTTGCGTTGCAGGGATCAATCCACTTGATCATGGCATATGATCCTTTTAATATTCTACTGAATTTGGTTTGCTAATATTTTGAGAATTTTACATCTATATTCATCAGCAATACTGGCTTCTTGATTTCTTTTCCTATGGTGCTCTTATTTACCTTTGGAATCAATACAAAACTGGCCTTGTAAAATGAGTTGGAAAGTGTTCCCTCATCTTCAACTGATTGGAAGAGTCTGAGTAGGATTGACAATTTTAAGCAACTATTTCAAGTTTATGATTTAAAATTTAAAATTTTTACTTGAAAATGTGCTGGGAGGTTTCTCTTTTTTGGGGGGAGGGAGAAAGTTACTGCTGTTTCTTATAAATCAGTGATTTACCAGTAATAACTTGACCCCATAAGGCAAGATTCCAGGGCTTCTTTTCTTTATTACCCTGGATACTGACTCCCATTTTCTTCCCCAAAATTTTAAACCCATTACCTTAAAAAATTAGGAAATCTACAGCATACAATTATTTTTGCTCTTTTTTGTAGGGCTGTACCTGGGGCATATTGAGGTTCGCAGGCTAAGGGTGGAATCAAAGGTGCAGCTGCTGGCCCATGCCACTGCCGCAGCAACACAAGATCTGTGCCCCATCTATAACCTATACCATAGTTTGCAGCAATGTCAGATCCTTTTAACCTACTAAGCGAGGACAAGGATTGAACCCACATCTTCATGGATACTAGTCGGATTCTTAACCCAGTGAGCCACAAAAGAAACTCCTATAGTATACAATTTAAAGTATTTAGCAGTTGTAATTCCCCTCCTTTATTTAAAATGGAGAGGAGTAGGCTACATGGAATTCATTTGAATTCTCACAACCAATGATTTTATTAGGCTACTAGAACAGTCTAGGTAAATGGTAATAATAGCTTAAATTGGACTCATTATAGATATTATAGTTGAATTGTGTCCCTCCCAAAAGATATTTTGAAGTCTTAGCCTCCAGTACCTGAGAAAATGATCTCATTTGGAAACATGGTTTTTCAGCTGTAATTAGGTTATGGTGAAGTCATTAGAATAGGGCCTGATCCAATTAAGTATAGCAGAAGTCATTAGAAGAAGACACAGAGACATACAAAGAGAACACCATGTTCTGATGACAGGCAGAGGTTAGAATGATACAGCTACAAGCCAAGGAACATCAAGAATTGATAGCTACACCAGAAGCTAGAAAGCAGCAAAGAAGGAATCTACACAGAGCCCTAGAAAGAACCAATTCTGCCAACACCTTGGTTTTGGACATACTGCCTCTAGAAGTATGAGAGAATAAATTTCTGTTATTTTAAACCAAGCAGTGTGTGATACTCTGTGACAGTAGCCCTACTGTAGGAAACTACTATAGTAGCTGATAAAGTCATAAGACTCCTTTATTCTTTTAAATTGTATTGCTTTTTCTTGATTATAAGATAGTATTTGTTTTTATATAAATATCTAAAATACCACATAAATACTCCATAAAGCAAATAAGAAATACCTACAATTCTATAGTAGTAGAAAACCACTGTTAATAAAGCTATTGAAATATACACTTTTTTTGAACACTTATATACATTTATTTGGGAAATTGCTTTACTTGTAAACTTACAACTGATAAAGTACATTGTTGCAAAATCCTGGGGGAGGAGGGACAGAGACAAATCCAAGGATCTTGATAGAGGGCCAAGTGTAAAGAGCTTCCTTGTTTCTCCCCTTCCCTCCTCCTACGTCAGGACACCAAGAGCCAAGATTTCCAAGTCCAGCTGGCCTCCTCCTCACTCCCACTCTTGTTACCAAGCTTCTTTTTAAGCAACATATCCTTAAAAATGAAGTCCTTATTGTGTTTTTCAGATTATACTACGTCCGAAAAACACTGCTTGGAAAATTCATTCTTCGTACTCAAGTATTACCGAGAATTCATGTACAACAATTAGTCTACTGTAAAACCTCGGCAAGGGAGTTCCCATCGTGGCTCAGTGGTAATGAACCTCACTAGGATACATGAGGATGCCGGTTCCATCCCTGGCCTCGCTCAGTGGGTTAAGAAGCCAGCGTTTCAGTGAGCTGTGGTGTAGACTGCAGACACAGCTCAGATCTAGTGTTTCTGTGGCTGTGGTGTAGGCTGGCAGCTGAAGCTCCGATTCAACCCCCTAGCCCGGGAACTTCCATATGCTGCACCTGTGGCAAAACAAAAAAACAAAACCTTGGCAAGATTCTTGGCCAAGCCAAATAAAAAACCCAGCAGATGTTGCCTAAGGGCAACAGCTCTGTTCAGAAGTGATGAGCTACTCCTGTATGGTATAGGGTCCCAAAGGTGGTCAGTTTAGGTGCTAAGGTCCATCTGTCCTTGGAAGCATTAACCCAGATCTGGGCCAATTCAATACCACAGACACAGGAAGCAATGACAGCTAGAGATAATTAAAATACAACACAGCAAAGTAAACCGAAATCAAGCTTTCGCCTTTGAATTACAAAGTAAAATGATAAAAATGAAAAAAAAAAAAGGGTTCAGAGGGTATACTGGCTGATATCCAAGTGTACTGCATCCATTCTCCTAGCAGGAGGGATTTTCTACACAGAAAGAACAGACCAGAAAATGTACTGGAGATCATTTGGTTCAGGTTAGTCAAGGGCTCTGCCCATCCAGATGGGTAAGAATTTCTCCAGAACATCTAACATATAGAGTTTGCTCCATTTATATTTAAAAGTCCGTCTGCAATCAGCTTAATTGTCAAGACACGCAACCAAGTGGGGATTTGACACATGTGGTGCCATCAGTGCATCTGAACATAAAGAGCATCATAGCAATCACTGTGCTTTGGAGCTGCACGTCTATGTAGTTCATCAGCTTGTTCTCCCTGATTTATGGAAGAGGTAGGTCAATCAGCCAAAAAAAAAGCATTCTTCAGGAGACTAACAAGATGAAGCATGGTGTTGTGATGTGGGTTTACATGTCATTATCTGCACTGATCTTGTCCATGAGGGACTTCAAAGGGAAACACCTGTCACAACAGCCTCTCACTGTGCAAAAGAGGAACCCTGGACAAGGGCAATCAGCATCCTCTCCCAAGGCAGCTCAGGGTGTGGCAAGAGACAAGCACAATTACTATCCTGAGTTCCCTGTTATTCAATAAAATATCAACAAGATATGCTAAGAGGCCATCCATTTTACGAGTTCCTGCTAAATCAGGGCTGGTTTGAGAACCTGGTATAATTCACCTTCTAGAGCATATGGTGTCCTTCATGACAAGACAGAGCACACAGAAGAATAGAGTCCAAAATATCTGTTGAGAATAATTTTAAAATGAGGGGCTTTAGAGAACCACATCCTTTACACAAATAAACAAGAGAGGCCAGGAACCTGGCAACCAAAGGATCCAGATCACATGTCCTTTCTACTATTTACATGATGAGTGTTGCTTGTTTCATTCAAATAGAAGTTTTTCTAAATATTTTTAATGAGGGTTCCAGAACTTAGGCGACAAAGGCAATAGCCAATAGCTTAAAGGCAGTTTCCCAGGAGAAACCAGCATCCAGAGAGGTAAACGTTGACAAGATGGAGCCTGTCTGTACACAGATGAAATTTTATGGGATCAAACCAATGAGAACTGAGAAAACCTGCACGATGGGGATGTTCAGAATCGGGGCCAAGAGGTTCAAGAACAGGTTTGGCGTCATGGGGAAGTCTCAAAAACAGTAAGAAAAAAAAACAAACTATTTCTGTTCTCCTCCACCTTCCTTTGCAGCAGGGCCACTTTGTCAGGAAAGTAGGAGAACACAGCTGTTTGCCAAAAACACTGGAGAGAGGTGGTAGCATCTGGCACCCACCAAGGCCAGCACACAGCACAGCAAAAGCCTTAGCCACGGCCCAAAGTGCCAGCTAACATGTTCTCCGTATCCCTCAGCACGGACATGTTTGCTTTTCTTCCAGTTTCCAACAAAGAAACTGCTTAAGTGGATCCAGCCTGAGCTGAATGTTGAGGAAGGAGGAAGACAATGCAGGAAGCTGGAGCCGGGGATGGCAAAGCCCTGTTTGCAGAGGTAGGTCTGCAGAAGAATAGAACACATAGGCCTGGTGCTCTTTCCAGTACTTTCAAAGGACCTCAGAGTTCCCACAGCTCGGACACGTCCACGGGGAACCATAGTGACCTGTCCCCAGCCCCCTCGGCTAAGCCTAGTGTCGAACCTCGGGGCAACTGTGTCAACAGCAAATACAGTAAAAGTATTTAAGAGCCTTATGTTAGATAACTAGATAGCAAGCTGAAGAGGTCTACAGCAAGCTAAACTAATAAAAAAAAAACATTTATTTTAGATCTCTCATTTTTATAAAGTTGTAGGATTATAGTACGAAAGATAATCGAAGGATAGATATCCTTTGATACTGAAAACCACTGTCATACTACAAACGGAAGAACTGGAGATTATATTAGAAACTTTATTAAACTCAGAAAACAAAATTAATAAGGACAAACTATATCTCCAACATCAAAAACAGAAAATTTTAAGTAATTTTCAATGTTTTGTACTTTTCTGCTCAATGTATTTGTGTCCAATAAAGAACTGTGTTTTCTTGTGGCTTTTACTAATCACTAGTTTTCACCTGTAGCTAAAGAAAAGGGGTGTATGTATATCCAGAATATAGAGGATGAACATTAAAAGCAATGGCTTATGGCAATCCGCTTTAAGGTATGATCTTCAAAAGAAGATCACGCCAAAGCAGGCATAACCTAACATTACCTTGACAAGGCCCCAAACTGAACTCTTGCTTTACTATATCTTTTTCCCCATCTTAACTGATGGTAACTTCATCACTACAGTTGCTCAGAACAAATGTCTTAGGATCATCTTTGACTCCTCTTTCTTGCATATCTCAGTCAGAGTATGACCAACTCTCACAATTTCCACTTCTATACTTCTGGTCTTACCCATCATCAGGTCTTGCCTGGACTGCTAGAACAGCCTCCTGTCTCCTAACTTCTTTCTTTCTTTCTTTCTTTATTTTTTACATTATACCCAGCTGTACAGCATGGTGACAGGGTTACACATACATATATGGATTAATCACAAGTGGTTAGACATAGTTCGCAGTGCTATACAGTAGGATCTCCTTGCTTTTCCATCCCAGAGGCAACAGTCTACAACTATTAACCCCAGACCCCCCTACCATCCCATTCCCTCCCCTACCCTTTTGGCAACCGCAAGTCTGTTCTCCAAGGCCTTGATTTTCTTTTCTGCATAAAGGTTCATTTGTGCAGTATATTAGATTCCAGTTATTAATGATATCATATGGTATCTGTCTTTCTCCTTCTGACTTACTTCACTCAGTATGAGGGTCTCTAATTCCATCCATGTTGCTGCAAATGACATTATTTTATTCTTTTTTATGGCTGAGTAGTATTCCATTGTGTATATATACCACATCTTCCTAATCCAATCAGTCTATCCTCAGGATTAGACACAGAAATCTTTCTAAAATTAAATAAAAATGTCATCCCTTTGCTCTAAACCTTGCAACATGTCCTTATTTCATGCAGATTAAACTGCAAAGCCCATACTATCTGATAAAAGTAAAAAACTTTCTCCCACGTTCTCACACCACAGATGTATGGGTTTTTCCACAACAAACAATTCTTTAACTCTCAATGGATACTTTAACAATACCAGAGTTGGTGTTAGATTCCACAAATCAAAGGTTTAGTCCCAAGAGACTAACCCTCAACTTTAGATACCAACCACAAGCGTCACCTGTACTTCTGATCGGCCACCAATAAATTAGGGGTTCCCACCAAATTCTTCCATGAATTCAATTAACTTGCTGGCATGGCTGCGGAAAAAAAGCTTACTTGAGTAGATTTCAAGTTTATTATAAAAAGACAGAACAACTCAGGAACAGGTAGATGAAAGAGCTAGCTGCACAGGGCAAAGTTTTTGGGAAAGAGTATGAAGCTTCCATGCCTTCTCAAGAAACACCTCCATCCCAGCACCTCCACAAGTTCCCCAACCCAAAAGCTCTTCAAACTACTTTGGTTAGGATTTTTTATGGCATTCTTGGCATGCCGTACGACTTGGCATGCTTGGATTAAATATTTAGTCATTATCAATCTCTACCACTCTCCCCTCCCTGAGCGGGTGTGGGTGTATAGCTGAAAAGTTCCAATCCTCTAATCACATTGTTAGTGCCCTATCAACCAGCCTCCACTCCTGAAGCTAGCTCCCCAGCCACCAGGAAACTCATTATCACTAAACAAACAAACAAAAAATTATCACTTCGGAGATTCCAAGCATTTTAGTTGTGTGCCAGAAATGGCCAGAGATCAAATATATATTTTTTATTATGTAACATCTGCCTACCCTCTCATTTCTAACTTCATCTCTTACTACCTTCCGTTTACATTTCCCACTTCAGCTACATAGGCCTCCTTGTTATTCATGAACAAACCATGCAAACACCTTCTCTAAAACCTTTGCACTATAGAGTCCTCTGCCTGGAATATACTTCCCCTTAATACCTACATGGCTCCTCCCTGGGTAACTTCACGATTGCTTGGCTCAACAATCACCTTCTAGATGAGGCCTATACTTATTTAAAATTGCAACCCATTCCATATACCCAATTCCCCTTTTCCTGCTCTACTTTTTCCTTTCTTCTTGGCATTCTTCACCAATACAGTAAATTGACTTATTATATTTATTATTGTTTCTAATCCTCTTAGAATATAAAATGAATCCCAAGCATCTAGAACAATGCACAGTCCATGGTAGGTAGTCATTAAATTATTGAATGATTCTCAAGAAATGAAATGAAATCTCAATTAACAAACCATCTGAGGAGTTCCTGTCATGGCTCAGTGGTTAATGAATCAGACTAGGAACCATGAGGTTGTGGGTTCAATCCCTGGCCTCGCTCGTTGCTGTGAGCTGTGGTGTAGGTTGCAGGCGCGGCTCGGATCCCATGTTGCTGTGGCTGTGTGTAGGCCGGTGGCTACAGTTCCGATTAGACCCCTAGCCTGGGAACCTCCATATGCCGTGGGTGTGGCCCTAGAAAAGGCAAAAAGAAGACAAAAACAAACAAAAAGAAACCCTCTGAAATCAATGTTCCTAACAAATATGACCTAAGCACTTTCCCACCACCTGGCAGCTAGGTTAGTGTCAGCACTATTCTGACAAAGGAATAAGATTATCTCAGGCCTATATAGCAATACCTTACAGGAGGAAAAATCTTCTAGGATTCAAACAGTTTCCTCACCTAAAAGCAGAAGGCCATCATTACAGAGGCAAGAGTTTATTATGCAGGCTAAGAAGTTTAGAATAAGCCAAAACAAAGTATCTGGTAAACAAAGAATGCCTTGATGGGTTCCTGACAAGAACAGAATCCACATTCTGATACTGACCTTGTCCCAATTATTCTAACTTTGAAAAGTTTCCATCAATATAGCACATTACTCAACTACTCAATCATTAAAAGGCAGATCAGTTAAAAAGAAGATCAGTTCCATTATCTAATAATCTAAAAAGGTTCATACAGTTATAATAAAAAATCATAAAGCATGCATAAAATATCTAATAAATGTCTAAAACATAGCAGGCAGTCAGTAAAGGCAAGCTAAGTACAATGACAGCAAAAATACAATCCTTGACATAAAATTATATTTAACAATAGAAACACACATTTGAATGAAAAGTAAAAGCCATATCATGATATTTTATACCTCATTTTGGTTCTTTCTCCATTCCCTTAAACGGCAGTATCAATACTGACTAAAGCCTTAATCCAGATTAGTGGCATCAGATAAACTGTACAAAAAAGTATTAATTTCTAAGTTTTAAAATCCCTTAATAAGTCATTCTTAGTAGAAAACAAGCTATTTATAGAGCTATCCTACTTTAAGGAATCTTAAAATATGAAAAATTCTAATTTACGAAAATATTTGGAATGCTTCACTTTACAGTATAAGTAGATTTGCCACAGAATTATTTTAAACATTCATTTATAAACCATTTGGACTAGAGTAGCAGAAATGAGTTAAAATGTTAGAAGGCAATGCATCAGAGTAAAGAGAAAGCAATGCTGAAATAACAGTGTAAGTAACAGAAAAGATTTTTTTGCTTTTTAGGGCCCCACCCGGAGCATATGGCAGTTCCCAGGATAGGGGTCGAACTGAAGCTACAGCTGCGGGCCTACGCCACAGCCACAGCAACTCAGGATCCGAGCCCTATCCTTGACCTACACCACAGATCACAGCAATGCCAGATTGCCGACCCACTGAGTGAGGCCTGGGACCTAACCCGCATCCTCATGGATCCTAGTCTGGTTAACTAACTGCTGAGCAATGAAGGAACTCTTCATAAAAGATTTAATTTAGAAAAATTCAACCTATGTACAACTTTTCAGAAAAATAATACAAAACTTCCTTCATGACAATTTTAATTCATAAATAACACGACGATCCATCCAGCCATAAACAATAACTAGAGCATTCAGAATGCACCTTGACACTGTTCTCATCATGTCTCTGGGTCACAAGAATGCTCCCCCACCTCCTGCATTACCGACATTGCCCTGTCCATCCAGTATTCTTCTCACACTCAAGATGCAATAAACATATCACCTTCATTCCTTTAGTCATTCAGTCGTCCTTCTACAGCCACACAGTTTAAATCTTTTTTTTTTGGTCTTTTGTCGTTTTTTTAGGGCCGCACGGGGGGGCATGTGGAGGTTCCCAGGCTAGGGGTCAAATCGGAGCTGTAGCCACTGGCCTACACCACAGCCACAGCAATGTGGGATCCGAGCCGCGTCGGCAACCTACACCACAGCTCACAGCAATGCTCGATCCTTAACCCACCAGGATTAAGGAATCAAACCACCATGAGGCCAGGAATCGAACCCGGAACTTTATGGTTCTAGTCGGATTTGTTTCCACTGAGTCACAACGGCAACTCCATTTACACTGAGCCACGACGGGAACTCCCACACACTTTAAATCTTTAACAGTACGATTGTACAAAGTACAGTGGTAACACAAAGATGAAGAAATCTGCCCCTGGCCCAATCACAGATACGGGGTGGGTGTGCGGGGACTGGGAAGTTGGAAAAGACAAGCAACATCTCACAAAGGCAAGAACATTTAAAAAAAAAAAAAGGGAAAAACTATTTTATCTTTGGAAACTCAATGTAGTTGGGGGGAGGAATGGGAGTAGTCAGAGATGAGGCTTAGGAAAGGAAGAAGTCGTATTTCTGACTACTTCAACAATGTCTTATTAATTTTCCAATCTCTATTGCTTAGCATACAATAGGTCAATAAAATATTTATTGAATAAATTTGCTGGCTCAGAAAAGCACAAGTTAAAAACTTTCAAATTCCAAAGGAAAAGTATTTCTTCAAACTTCTTTTGCAGGTTAATATTCGCAAAAATAGAAGACAATGTAATTATTTCCAAATTAATTCAGAAATACCATGAGAAATTCATTAAAACAGTTAAGATACTGAAATATGGCCTATGTTGCATAACATTTTATTTTCTAGTGAATTACAAATACACAAAGCAAATTTTCTTAAGTGACTCATGTAAAACAAAAATTCTTCAACCAAAAAAAAAAAATCTTCAACCAGATGCAACAGTTTGTGGTACTGTCACGGACACCTTTGGTGACCTAGTAAATACTTTGGACCCCTCAGAATAATGTTTGTAAAGCAAAAAATAAAATTCAGGGTATTAAAAAAAGAAAAGTAAGTTCCCGTTGTGGCTCAGTGGTAATGAGTCCGGCTAGTATCCATGAGGATGCCAGTTTGATCCCTGGCCTCGCTCAGTGGGTTGGCAATCTGGCATTGCTGTCAGATCTAACCCCTGACCACAGTTTTAATTACAGAACCCTAGTTTAAGATATAGAGGACAGGGGTTAACCTGGAGAAGCAAAGAACTGATACTTTTTGCCTAAATATCCTATATATGTAGTATTCTTATTACTTAAAGAAAACTCAGAGTTCCCTTGTGGCAAAGTGGGTTAAGGACCCAACGTTGTCTGCATGAGGATGTGGACTGGATCCCTGACCTCAGTCTGTGAGTTAGGGATCCAGTGTTGCCATGGCTATGGCATAGCCCCCAGCTGCAGCTCAGATTCGACCCCAGCAGGGCAATTTCCATATGCCACAGGTGTGGCTGTGAAAAGAAAAAAAAAGTCTCTAAAGTGTAAAATAAAAACAAAAATCTTGTTTTTTCAGGAGTATAATTGACTCCTACCTGTGGTAAGTTTGTCTATTTGGAATTCTTACGACAGTGACAGATAAATCACATATTACTTTTTTTTTTTTTTGGCCTTTATGTAGAGCTGCACCCGCGGCATATGGAGATTCCCAGGCTAGGGGTCTAACAGGAGCTGTAGCCGCTGGCCTTCGCCACAGCCACAGCAACGCGGGATCCGAGCCGCGTAAGTTTTATTTGATTTAATTTCTCTTTAACAAGACTAAGATTTTTGCCTAGACCATCATCTTGGAACTGAAAAGAACAGAAAATAAAACTAACAAGAAGTATTAACTTAGCCAAAAGTTCATTCCAATCTGAACTCTGTTAGCGATTTCTTTTCCTTTTAAATATGGAGAATTAGCAATGCTTTTCTTTAAAGAACAGAACTAAAAGCGAATCAGACCATGATCACAAAAAAAACCTATGAAATTTAGTATCACTCAGAAATAGCCTTTTAAAACTCCTTGAAAAAATATACGTATTTTTTTCCAAATGAGAAAACATTTGGCAAACTCTGGTATCCAGCAAATAAAGCCTTGCAGTACATTTACAAGCATTTATCAGACTTTGCATTGATAAAGAAAACCTTGTAGCAGGATAGCAAAACCTCAGAGCACTCTCGGATTGCAGGCTTTAGAAACAAACCCTCCCTGTTACACCTGTGCAAGTACTTCCTGTTCTCCAAGGATGTTTAAAAGTAGTTTGGTAAACGTCCCATAAGTCGCCATTTAAAGGCTAAACATTAACTTTATAAATTAGTACTACCACCCAGAAACCACCAGCCCAAAGATTCTCACAAATCATATCCTCTCTACCAAGACAGCAACATAACCACCTGGATCCCTTTTAAAAGCTGCTGCTTGGGAGAGGCTGTAGCTTGCAAAGTGAGGGGCAGGCGACAAGTAAGGGTCATATTCATAACCCCAATGAACTAAACCACCCAGTGGTACCGCTGTTTCTGCCCCTGGCCCGCCCTCAAACAATGCAACAATTAACAACCAAGACCCAATAAGTACAGCACCTCCTCCTTCCGCGCGCGCTCCTCCAGCCTGGCCAAAGGCATCTCCGCCAAATCCTGGACCCGATGGGGAGGAGGCGGGAGGGCTGCATGACCCCGGGCGCCTGAAACTCGGCAACAAGCCCTGAGTCTGCCCTGCGGAGGGTGGTGTCGGGGAGAAGGTCGCAGGGCTGCGAGGGGGGACACCAGATCTAGGACTGGAATGAGGGTATTCCAGTCAGGCAGGTCGTTGGAACTTGATCAAAGGAGTAGTTTTGTAGACTTACCTTGAGCTCTGCCCTTTCAGCGAGAACAGCATGCGGTCCAGGTAGAGAAATGATGGCCTTCTACTTATACAGAGCTACCTCTCGTTGGCCTAGCTCCGCCTCAAGCCGACACCAAGCTGATAGACCAACAGCTGCCACCGTAACCGAGGCTCACCGGGAACTGGAGCAGAGGCTACTGGTCTCCGCCGCCTAGAGCTCGCCCCAGTGCACGGAGCATGCGCACACGACTCAGCACCCCAGGGCCAGTGAGGGCAGTGACACCTGCGATCAACAGGTCCTGGTAGCTCCGCCCCTCTCCCCTCCTCACCCCTGCCCCGCCTCCCTGGAGCTGGCCTCGCCTTCCTGACCACCAAACCTGCCCCGCCCCCCGCAGGAGATTTCCCGGCCTTCCGGACCTGCCGAACTGTATTCCCGCGGGGGTTCGATGGGGCGCGCGATCCAGTCGACTTACTCCGAGGAGCCAGATCCCGCGAGAGCAGGAGCTTGACCATTTTTCCTAAGGCGGGAGCGGGCTGCTGGGGCTTAGCTGTTGGAGGAAAGGTTGGTCTGTGTGGTGCAGAGGGAAGGAAGGGATAGTTCGTCAAGTAGAGGTGATTATCCCGGTAGTCTTGGTCGTTTATTCAGTATTTTCTAAGCTCAGGGACGCGAATCCACCAACGACTGGGCTTTAAATTACGTGGTGTTACCTCAGAGAAAACTATTGTCTGGCATCAAAACCCTGTGTGAATACACAGGTCTCTTTAGCTTTCTGTGAATAATTACAATCTGTTTGCAGTTAAATGGCTTCCATTGGCTTTAATATATATCACCCAGCTTGTTGCTTCGTGACTACTAATAAAATGAAAGCTTTTATAAATACGTTGACCCGGTTAATGGTTAATTGTGGTGAGAAAAAATTGGCTGCTTACATACTGTACTCTCAACAGGTTTTAAGTTGCAAGCTAATGCTTGGGAAATGGCTAAACTTTGATTTGTAATAACGTTATTTATTTATTTATTTATTTATTTTATTTTTATTTTTTTTACTTTGGCTTTTAGGAATGTACTCCGTGGCAGATGGAAGTCCCCAGGCTAGGGGTTGAATCAGAGCTGTAGCTGCTGGCCTACAGCAGTCACAGCAGTGGCCAGATCCAGATTAGCTCCTGCCACCTACACCACACCTCACGGGCAAGCAGGATCCCAGACCCAAGGATTGAACCCGCGTCTCATAGATATTAGTTGGGTTTGTTACCTCTGAGCCACAGCGGGAACCTCCATAACATATTTCTTACAAGTGGTAGTAAAGGAGAAATTCACTGTCATCTTTAGTATCAAAGATTGCTCTCAGTAAGTAGTAAGGTTTTGGAACTCATTTTTAAGCTGTTGCAGGTAGAACATAGAGATTATAAAAATTGATTTAACAAAACTCATTGGTACTTTTAAACATTTATTTGAAGGAACATTTTAAATTGGTATAGGTGAATAGTATCTGAGACTGAAGCACTGAGGATTTACTGAGCATTTACTATGATCCCTTTATTGAATTGGGCACTGAAGAAAATAAAGTGAAATTTAAGATATGGTTCCTGCCTTCAGGAAATTTAAGACTTTTGGAGAAGGAAAAAACTACTTAAAAAATAACAGCACTAACTCTCTCCTTGGTTTTCCCTAGTGCCACTTTCTGCTGTTTCTGCAACTACTTTTCTGATGCATTTTTAAATATTTTTTTTCTTATATGTGCCCTCTGTGTTCCCCAACTCTCCATTTTCTTTCGTTGTTACTCCTCTTGTCTCCTTGAGCAGTTGCTTCCCTATGATGGACTTACCAGGTATCCAGGGCACCAAGGACTCCCAAATTTATATATTCAGATTAGACCCTTTTAAGCAACAGCATCTTCATTTAGATTTCGTACAGGCACTTTAAGTATGTTCCAAATTGACATGAGCATCTTTACTACTCCCTACCCCTAGTTCCATATCTCTTCCCACCCATCTGGAACCTAGCCCACTGTTTCAGATAATAGCATCCAGTTGCCCAAGTCAAGAGTCCATGGGTGCCTTTATATTACATTTCCTTATTTCTTCTAACCTAATATCAAATTCTGTTAACTAATCTCCTTAAGGATCTATGGAATTAATCCCTCTTTTTAATCTCTACTCTCACTGTCTTAATCTATCAAGTATCCATCATCTCTCATGACTTATCTCCCTTGGAATATTTCAGCAGCTTCTAGTTATATCCCACTTGAGTCCATCTTCTAGTCTATTAAAAATATTTCTAACATGATATTCCTCTGCCAAGATTTTTTCAGGGGCTCCCCATCACCTTCATGATCTAGCCCCAGACTGTTACTCTAATCTACTATTCTTGCCCATTTACTCCGCACCAGTTATACTGAACTCCTTGTTCTTCTGTGATACTACTAGATTCTCTCAAGATCCTTGAGGTCTTGGTTGAGTACTTATTTCCACCATGTAACTTTTCATAACTTCCTTGACTCAGACCTGCTTTATCTTCACCCTTTTTGGATGTATTTTTAACAGTTATATTGTACTGTAATTATTTCTTTGCAAATGTAACTGACAGAGCAACCCCCACCCTCACTCTTGAAAAATAATTTGAGCTGTGGATAATAATAACTCAATACTATCTCCCTCATTTAGAGATTATAGAAGAATGCCCTTCAGTTCACCCTGCTCAAGAATTTGACCAAATCCTGACTGTATACTTTTTTAATCATGTAATTTCAAACTTTCTACCAGCTCTTGGCACATTTTAAGTGACAGTCTTATAATGGGTCACAAGTTAAGTATAAAAAGGGCAGTCTGAAGAAAATTCATGGCAAAAAAAGGAAAATTGACAGTGCACTGCATTTTAGGATAGCAGTTGCTCCTAGAAGACTTTGTAGTTAGAAGTGTCACAACATAGATTTTAAATGTATTGCCTATGAGAATTACCGTTTGTCCTTCAGGGATGTATGCATATGTTTGATTCAGTAGTTATTTATTGGGTGGACCAAATTAGTGAGGAAAGATATCTGCACTTCACACTGGCTTAAGATCATGAAAGAGAATATACTTGGAATGCCATAGACCACCTTAAATTTTTTAACTGAGGCCTATCTAAAGTTTATATCATCAGCACCATCTTAACACACCTCTTACTATTATTCTGGAGTGGTGGTTATAACTCAGACTTTGGGATATGTACCATTTTGTGGCAATATTCACCTTATCACTGATAACGGGTGGGAGTAGCATTATTCTATCCTGAGGAGCAGTGATCCAGTGGTTCCAGAGGTTATCAAGACCTGAAGGCGTGGTAAACCATGACTGAGCTGAGTGGGGTGAAGTACAGAAGTATAGAGCAGTAGTAGCTGAATATCTGACTTGGGATTGAATATGAAACTAACTTTTTTTTCTAAATGTACTAAGGAAATGTTGAGGATTAATAATTGTTATTTTCTTAATAAGCTTCTATAGAGGAGGGACCATATTTTTTTCATTGTTCTATTTCCAGGGCTTAGAACTGCCAGCGTTCATTGGATGTAGTGAAAAACTGGAAGCTTTGTTGATTTTTTAGAGAATAGAGACATCTATGTGGACCAAAATTGTTGGGGAAGACTTCCGTGGGAGATCAGGTATGAGCTTGGAAGGTGTGTGGGTAGGCACGTTTGAAGGCACTGAGGAGGAGACATGACATGAGCAAAGTTTTAGAAACAGGAACGAACAAGGCCTATTATGGCAGGGCTATAATAGGAAGCCTTTGTAAGTTCTTGAACAGGATGTTTAGTTTGGAACTGTATACAGAAGATTTGTAGGGGAAACTGTAGTTAGGCAAGAAGATGAGCTACACCAGTGCAATGCCAGAGAAATCTTCAGTCTGTGACTTGGTGATGAGGCCAACCAGAAAAAATCATAGTCACAATTGACTGCTTCCTTCTTGACTCACATCCTAATTTTTGTAAAGCCATTCTTTCTCATGGCTTTCCTCCAACCTCTTTGGTTGCTCCTTTTCAATCTGCTTTGTTTTTACACTCTCCAGTCTACTTTTGTCTTCTGAATGGTGGTGTTCCTCAGTGCCTGGTCATAAGGTCTCATTTATCTTCATAGTTTTAAATCTGTTTCCCACACAGAAGCCAAAGAGTCTATTTAAAATATATACATGTTATTTCCCAACTTAAAATTGTTCAAGAACTTACTATTAATGTAAAATAAAAACCCAAATTCTTGTCGAGGCCTATAGACCTTGGTCTGTCCTTACCTCCCTGACTCCCTAATTCGAGGATTTTGCATTCTTTATTCCCTATGCTTAGAACAGTGGTTCTCAACTGGGAGTGATTTTGTCTTTCAGGGGACATTTGGCAAAGGCCAATTCATTTCTGGTTGTCACTGTTAGGGTGGAGAGGATGTGCCACTATTAGTATCCCGTCCGTTGAGGACAATGATGCTGCTAATCATCCTACAGTGGACAAGACAGTCCCCTACAACAAAGAATTATATGATCCCAAGTGTCAGTAGTGCCAAGGTTGAGAAACCCTGACTTACCCCTGAATCTCCCAGCTGGCTGACTTCTATTCATCCTCTCTACTTCAGTTTTAACTTCATCTTCTTAGAAAAGTCATCCTTGATCTAGAACTCCGTGTTTATTGCTATCACAGTGTTCTGTTTATTCATCTCATATCGTTTTCCACAACCTGTAATTATTTAGCTTATTAATCTGCTTGTTTATTGTCTTTCTTACTATCTAGGAAGGAAATCCCATGAAAGGCCTCTCTTGATCTTCATTGTTTCTGTAAACTCTAATGCAATGGCACAGAGTAGGCATCAATAAAGAGTTGTTTGACCCATTTATGGACATAGAGAACAGACTTGTCGTTACCAACAGGAAGGAGAGGGCGTGGGATGGTCTGTGACTTTGGAGTTAGCTGATGCAGACTATTACATTTAGAAAGGATAAGCAATGAGGTCCTGCTGTATAGCACAGGGAACTAAATTCAATCACTTGTGATGGAACATGATGGAAGATAATATGAGAATAAGAATGTGTGTGTGTGTGTGTGTGTGTGTGTGTGTGTGTGTGTGTGGTGTGTATAATTGGGTCACTTTGCTGTACGCAGAAATTGACAAAACATTGTAAATCAACTATAATGAAAAAAATTTTTTAAAGTTCGATACTGAATTAGTATCTAAAATAAATCGCTGAATGAAAACTTAAAAATAAGGCTTTCTTTTCTTCTTTTTTTTATTTCTATAAAGCTAAAGTATACAGTTGCCAAGAAACCAGAATGAAGACACCTGGAAAGAAGCTGTCATCACTGAGTGTCTTCTGGAAGACTGCTGGTCTGTGGTTAGTATTCAAATGCTCTCCATGGATACCCTTCCATCCTAAGTAGCTTCTCACAATTAGAACCAGAAGTAGAGTCATATTATGGCCAAATTAACTAATGTCTGGAGACGATGAAAACCATTTGGGGGGAAAAAGGCAATAAGAGAATAGCAACAAAAATGAGATAAAATTATATTTTTAATCAAGTAATCTCTAAGAAGCTTAGAAAATCTGATTTTTTAATTTGTGCACGTTTCAAAAAGGTATTAAGGGTGGTCAATATACATTTCAGTTTTTTCAATTAAGGAAATATGTATTGTAGGCATATATTGCTTTGTCTTTTCCTGCTTCGAAGTGCTAGATCCACACCACTGAACCGCAGGATGGTTATAACTTCATGTAGGGTATTTTATTATTTTCTTGGCTGTAGCTATTGATGTCTGGGTGATTCAGGCTAACTAGCATTCTTTCTCAGGAGTTTTCAAATTAGAGCTTCAGGAAAGATCCGTTTTTTTCTCTGATTGCAAAACTATAAAAACATGAGCTCAAGAGTTCCCCGGTGGCTCAGTGGGTTAAGTATCTGGCATTGTCACTGCTGTAGCTTTGGTCACTACTGCTGTGGTGTGAGTTCAAGCCCTGGCCCAGGAACTTCCATATGCAAAGGGTGAGGCCAAAAAAAAAAAAAATGTGACCTCAGAGGTGCTTGTGGTAATGTGCTTTGTCATTTATAATATCTGGTCTGGAAAAATAGGGCAGATATG
The DNA here is from genome assembly GCA_004024745.2 of Catagonus wagneri. Lineage (NCBI taxonomy): Eukaryota > Metazoa > Chordata > Mammalia > Artiodactyla > Tayassuidae > Catagonus > Catagonus wagneri. The sequence goes on along the minus strand of PVHT020000256.1, from coordinate 4,738,303 downwards.
GGGAAGGCAGGAGAGAGAAAGTCCCTGAGGGACCTCTATCCTCTTATAAAATATGAAATTCAAGAGTTGAGTGTTCACTGAACTTTTCAAAACTCTGCAGCATGACATTTAGTTTAAACATTGGCAGATCAAATTTAATATCCATGACATCTTAGCCAGCTCTTCCATAGCCAAACCTTTGCTGACCATACATCCCAATCTTCCTAAGCCTCTGCTTTACCAAAATCAGCCTTAGCTAGTTAACTACAGTTAGTGGTTTAACCAGTGGCCTCCTTAATTTTTGCTGACTTATTGTCAGCTTAGGCAGTTTCATTACCTTTGTTTGTTATTTCACTTTGGAACACCCTAATTTTCTTATCTGTAAAATTGAGATGACAAATAATATATATGATGTCTTTTGATAATGCCCCAAATAAAAGCAACTGTAAGGTCTTATACTGTGTTATTATGGCCATTAGTGTTGTTATTATGATTACCGATACTGCTGTCTTCAATGATAATGTGATGCTATAAGAACCTATATGTTGTTTTTCTTGCTGTAGTATGTATTTTATTATAATCCCAGTGATGCAGGAGACTTTAGATTCCATCTGGTCCAGCCTCCCACTCACTAAAGGATCATCCCTGCCAGTGGCTGTCCAACCTGTGTTCAGATATGGTGACGGTGATGGAAAACCTGATGCTTTCCTGGGCATTCTTTTCCTTTTTAAGACTTCTTTTAACTGTTAAGAAATTTTCATCACAATAAGTTGAAATTTACCTTCTGGTAATTTCCACATACTGGCCTTATTTCTGTCCTTTGTAGCAACAGAAATCTATATTCTCTCTTCTATAAGATGCTGTCGAACTTTAAAAACATCTTTTGTGTATTAAAGCTAAAAGTATTCAGTTCTCTCGACTTTTTGAAGGCCTAGTAAATATTAAATTAATCCACTCATTCATTTATTATATGTCATTGTATCCTACAAAGATTTAAAGTAAATTCTAAAAAATAAAATAAAACAAAATGAATTCTACCATATTATATAAAAGAGTGGTCAAATGTAAGAAAAAGAAGCAGAGCTATAGGAAATTAAATATGAGTGGAATGTAAAGAATGAAAGCTAAAGAACAGAAATATGCACGAGCCTTTGGTTTAAATTTGTTTGGCTCGGATTTAAAATCAAAAGTGAATATGATATTTAAGTTATCAGAAACAGGAAAACGTTTTTCTGTCATCATCTAAAGTGCTTTTTCCCTTATGTCAGCCTCCACCTAAGGAGACTCTTATCTCTGTTCACTGACAATAGACTCATCAACATGTTCCTGGAAAATGAAGTAACAGGCTTCAATAATCCATGAACTGAATTCAGGACACACTTTTGTTGTCAACTTCTGAAAAAAATGTGGTGCCCAAAAATAAAAACAGATTTTTGCAATTAGCTTAATCATGGTTTGGAGAAATTATTTCCTCTCTTGTTTCAGACACTGTTGTTTCTATCAGGACAGTTTAAGTAAGATTTAGGTAAGATTGTTTTAACTTGTGCAACTATATCACTGTGTTAGCCAATGTAAGTTTATGTTCAAAATACTAAATTTTGGGATTTCCTGTTGTGACTTAGCAGTAACGAACCCAACTAGTATCCATGAGGATGTGGGTTCGATCCCTGGCCTTGCTCAGTGGGTTAAGAATCCGAGGTTGCTGTGAGCTGTGGTGTATGTCACAAACGCAGCTTGAATCCCACGTTGTTGTGGCTATGGCATAGGCTGGAAGCTACAGTTCCAATTCGACCCCTAGCCTGGGAACTTCCATATGCCACAGATGCAGCCCTTTTAAAAAGCAAAATAAAAATTTAAAAAATAACAAAATACTAGATTTTTGTTTCATCATTTTGTTTTTATGAATTAATATTAAGTCAAGTTTCACAAATTTTAATGCAATTAATTTTTTAAAAAAATTTTTCTAGGACTGCATCTGCATCCTTGGCATATGGAAGTTCCCTGTTAGGGGTCGAATTGGAGCTGTAGCTTCCAGCGTACACCACAGCCACAGCAACGCCAGATCCTTAACCCACTGAGTGAGGCCAGGAATCGAACCAGAGTCCTCATGAATACTAGTTCTGTTTGTTACCACTGAGCCACGTCGGGAACTCTAATACCATTAATTTTTTTGGACGCAATTGCTTATATTGTCTCAGAACACAGGCATCTTCATAATCTGTTTCCTTTATTTATTTAAAATACTGTATTAGGTGTTTTAAAAAAAACACCTAATCTCTTAAGAGTTTAGTCTCTATCTCATAATTCTTCCTCAGTTTTTGTATTGCCAAAATTAATGATGTCTTCAGCTAAATCATTGAGGAAAATGTTGATGAAGGCTAGATTCAGCTCCAGCTGAAGCTGAAGTTAACCCTAATTGTATCATTAAAACTGTTTGGAAAGCCAAGTAGAGACAATGTTTAAGGGCAACATGATACCATAAAAGAGTATGGCCTTTAGACTTGGACAGATCTAGGTTCAAATCCTGACTTTACCATTTATTGTATGTATGACCTTGAGCAGTTATTAACTACTTTAAAACGCAATTTCCTCATCTTTATGTAGCAGGGTGTCCTAGCTAATACTTAACTGGATTGCCGTTGACAGGATAAGTAAAATTGCAAACTCTGTGAACACTTATTTGCATGATTTTTTTTTTCTGGCATTGTTTTGTAATCTGAGAGAAAGAATGAAAGAAACAAATAGTTGAATTGCTTGTGTTCAGAAGCAACATGATATGATAGGATGGATGTAGAATTATGGAATTCTTGCTCTCAAGTAGCTCTGTTGCTGTGCGCAGGTCAGTTTACCTCTTAACCTTTCTTAATCCATAAAGAAAGGAATTGGACAACGTGCTTCTCAAGAAAGGGAATGGACCACATGGTTCTAAATGCTATAGATATGAATAAAGGAATCTTTTCCTAGTTCTTACTTAACTCCAAAATATGTCAGAACTGAATGCTTTATGCAAATTATTTAACTACCCCAACAATCCTAGAATAGAGATTATTAATATTCTTATTTTAGAAACAATGAAAGTGAGGTGCCTAGCACAGTGTCTGCCGCATAGGAGGCACTGAATAAACAAACTGAATGACTCAATAAAAGAACTTACCAGGTAAGTATGATGTCTGGTTATAGCCGTGGAAATACAGTAGAGTAGGTAGAAATGAAGAAGGTAATATGTACCACATGAGTAGATCAAGGAGTAAAAGTAAAAAAAAATCTACATTTTGATTGAAAGCCATTCACTGGGATTTTTTGTGCATAAATGTAATTTCTCTTTAATTTTTTGCTAAACCAAGTTTTATAACATGTTTTATTTATACAGTTCTTTAGAGTCTTAAAGACAGAAAGGCTATCAGATATTAGTTCACTAAAATCCCTCACTGTATTGATGAGAACATTTAAGTTCAGGGAGGTAAAGTTACCTTTAGACACCAATAGAACCAAGACTTGAATTCAATTCCTAGTCACATGGAATTTGCCTGGTGTGAAATATTTTTCGTAAAATATTCTGAAGTTTCAATCAGAAATAATACTCATTTCTTAAAATACAATCAAATTTATTCTGTATTCAAATACAGATGATAAGCGTACTAGTCATCTTTGTGCTGTGCTGAAAGACAAGGAAAGGGGAAGATAAGAAGTCAAGAGCATTTCACAGGTAAAGATTTTCTAAATTGAAATGCCTGTGGTAGTACTCTAACTTTATGAAAAATACTGTTGTGTTTGGATATGTACCAAGCTTATTTTTTTACCTCTTGGAAATATAACAGATTTAAGTCTCTATGATGTATGCATGTGTGTGTGTATACCTAGACTGACTTGTTTTTGAAGTAGTTCTTTAAGAACTACAATAGTAAAATAACACTGCCTTCTGCTCATAACGTATTGGTGAAAGCTGTGAATCTAAAGGAAGTTGCCCTGGAGAGCACTTTTCTTTGTAAGGATGATAAAAATATTCAGGGCACCAGTGTTTTCAAGTTGAACTTCCTTGTTGAAATTCACTTCACAGTCAAAAGAAAAAAGGAAAATAAGGTTTATTTTTTAATAGAATAATAAAATTGTTGAAAAATATTCAGTGATAGAAATAATTCAAAGATTTATAGGTAAAGGCAGAAATCTTAGAGTATTTAATTTGCTTTATTTCTTAGCTGTTACTGATCATGAGTTTTTCATTCTCTTATTTGTGAAAAAGCCCTAAAACTCAAATTGTTCTGAAGGAAAAAATAAATTACTCTTGGCAAATAATATCCTTGAAAATGTGTGCTAATACCTTTTTGTATATTTTTAAATCAGTATTTTCTAACTAAATTGTTTTCTACAGATTTTGTTCTGCTGTTGTTTCAAAGTCTTTTAATTCTGAAGAACTCTCTTTATCAAATTAGTTATAGTAATTTTAATGTGATGGAGAAAAGCCATTCCAGTTGCTTAAAACAGTGCTAACATTTAAATTTTAAATAGCATTTAGTAGTAGGTAGAACTGCAACTTTCAAACATTTTAGACTATAACATAGAATAAGCAGTGTATTTTGCACTGTGATCCAGTTCACATGAACATATATAAAACAAAACCAGTAGTTTCCTGAAATAATACTATTTCTATGAGTGATATGCTCTGTATTTTCTTTCTTTTCTTTTATTCTCTTATGTTTCCTTTGAAAAGCTGCTGATCATAGCCATCTAAATTAATTGTTATGTCACTAATAGAACAGAACTATAGTTTGAAAAACATGGACCAGGAGGTTTTTAGTGGGCGGAGCAATGTTTACTCTTTTCTTTAATACAGTATGGAAATTTATTCCCTTGTAGTTAGAAAATATTAATTTTGGTTTGATATTGTCACCTTAACACTTTTTAACTGATAAAAGTAAAACTTCCTAACTTGGAAAAAGTAAATAAAAAAGGCTTTATGCTCTGGTTCCACATCTTTATTAATGTTACCCTGATTCACAGTTTTATTTCTCTGTGGCTAATAAAGTATACAAGTTATATAAGGCTATATTTATATAGATGTAGATAAATATAATGTACAGTATGCAATGTCACCAGAAGGTGTGTGGATTGTGCCCATGTGGAGAATTGTGTTCTCAACTGGATAGGGGAGAGAATAAAATGGTGGGAGGAGTGTTACATCAGAAACAGGACTCTTGTTTCTAATTTTAAACATGCAGTGTGAGACTGGGCGAGTTTCTTAACTTCTTTGACCTAAGTTTCTATTCTATAAATGAAGGAATTGATCTAGAATATTTCCAAATAGAGTCCGTTTCTAAAGTGTTTTGATTCTAAGTAAATGGTTATTTATTTACACCAAAGAGAGTGTTTTATTATGCTATTAACATAAAACTAGTGGATTGTACTTGGTCAAATAATGTTTTTCGCTTCTTAATATTATATTATATTAATATTAAGATTCTTTGCCATGCTAGCAAGAGGACACTTAAGTAAACATCAGGGTATGGTCATTAACCATAACTGATACACATATGAATCTGCAAACGTGATAATTTTTCCCTGTTGCTATATACCTTAGTCTGTTCAGAATTACTGTAACAGAATAGCATAGACTAGGTGGCTTATAGACAACAGAAATTTATTTCCCACAGTTCTGGAAGCTGTGAAGTCCAAGAGCAAGGCACTGACAGATTGGCGTCTGGTGAGAGCCTACTTCCTAATTCATGGATGTCTATCTATCTTTCCTCTGTGTACTCACATGGGGAAAGGGCAAGGCAGGTTTGTAGAATCTCTCTTAGAAGATTCTAATCTTATTCATGAGAACTATACCCTCATCGCTTAATCACCTCCTAAAGGCCCACCCCTCCAGTACTATCACATGGAGGCTAGGATTTTAGGCAGGCAATGCACATTCAGTATATAGCATTATGATGTTTAATGTATTTTTGATAGATTTTGATGAGCTTGTGAGGAAATTTATTGTAATGAATCATAAACTATGTCCAGTTCTCTTTCTAGATACCATAGGTAAAGAATATTTCTTGGATAAATGTGGTCTATGTTGTCATTTGACCTTATGTTCCGAAATAAGAACTGACCCTAGTGTGGTATATGGCCTAGAAGGTAGCCTTGTCCAGGAGGCCTGAATCCTGAGACAAATCAGTTATGTTGCAGAATCTTCATTAGCTCCAATTTTTCATTTAGGTAGAAGTAAGGCAAGATAAATAATAGAAACTGAGTTTAAAATTATGCTTGGATAGTATTCCTGCCTTTTCAAGATAAGTTGGGAAAGAAGAGAAAGTTGTTTCAGGATGACTGTATTTTTCATTATGTTTCTATTAGCTCATAGAGGAGTCTCCTCCTTTCCCTGTTTATGACTACCAGGTGCCTAATTTCTTTGAGCAAGATGGAAACCCAATGAGAAAGGGACTTGGGATGATTATTTTCATTATATTCTAGAGAAAATTATGTCAAAATATTGAATTCAGGGGCAACATACTTCCTGATTTGAAAAATTTCAAACAGGTATTTAAATAAAAAATCCATTTTGGTCTGAAAAAAAGATGAAGGATTATGTAGCCATCAGTCCCATGAGAACAACTTTCTGTGTAATGTATTTTATGAACAGGTATTCATCATAATGACATTTTTAAATCCTCAAATGACCTATAAAATATGTGAATGCTCACAAGAAATAGTACCATTTTAGTAAGATCCTAAGAAGGCTCCCTTAATTGCAATTTTGAGTCTGGAGGACAGAACTAGCACTAGTGCTTATCCTAAAAAGTAGTCAGGCCACTTTAGTGTTTCTGATTGTGTATGTATTTAATATACTCATTGCTCCATCATATATTAGTTCCAAGTCAAGTTCAAATACATTTATCCCAAAGGAGTTCCAATGTAACCTCTAATCTAACTTCATTCTAAATTCTTTTGCTTTCTTATTGTATGATCTTGATGATTTTTAATTTTGTTAATAATAATAGCTAACACTTCTCAAGCATTTACCATGTATTGGGTAATATACTTTATAATGCATTATTTTTAAGATAGACACTAATTTTATCCCTATAGTTAACATACATTTATTTATTTAACAAATTTTTATTGTTCTTTACTATATACCAGACGCAGATACAGCAGTTAATAAAAAATGTATAGTCTCTACCCCCAGAGAGCATTCATTCTGATGGGCAAGATAAATAATAAAGGAATAAATACAGACATTGTGCATGGCAGCTACATCTTGTGGATCTCTAACAATGCGGTTGACCAAGGGCCCTAGTTCTACTCACTTTGATCTACATCATTGTGTTCATGCTGAGCTTACCTTCCACAGTGATTTCCCAGCCAATGCCTGATGATGACAGTGACCCTAAGATAGACCTCTTTCTGGGAAACACAGGTGACTTTGGTTCAGGGATCCTCCAGCAGCCTTGCCTAATCTTTTTAGACCTCCAGGCAGTCTAGAACACGTCCATGCACTTCTTTTGAGGTCAGCTTGGGTTTCTCCTAGCCTATCTTTAACCATCTCCCCATTTTCTCTCATGTGGGCAATTTTCCTAATAAAATTCTTGCAGGTTTAACCTTTTCTTAGCATTGCTCTTCAGAGGACCCAGACTAACACATTATGCTAGGAAGTAATAAGGTCTGTGAAGAATAATAAAAGCCCAATAAGGGGTTGTAAGTGTGCTTTCTTAAACAAAGGTGGTCAGGGAAGAGCTCAGGCAGAAGGGACCTTTAAACCACGTAAATAGTTGGAGAAAACTGATTTCCATAATGAAGTAATTGCTCAAGATTGTATCAATGATTTGTGGTAGGTCAGCAGACAGCTGGCATGTTTAAATACAACTGCTTTCATATACAGTTTGTAAGTGAGAGATGATAAGGAAAATGTAATGTGAGTATCAAATTGGGTGACAATTCACATCAGACAATTGTGTGTATATAGAACAAAGCTACTTCAAAAGAGGTGAGGAAAAGGCTCTTAGAACACATAGAATAATGCAATCGTTTCCTTTCAGCTTGCTTCATTCCGGCATTCCTTTTTCCCCATTCTTTTTTATTTAGTTTGCTAGTGATGCAATCTCTATACTAGTATTTCAATCAGCAATTGAATTTACATTTTTCCCTTCTGACTTTCCAGTCCTGTTTTCCGAACCATCTCTGTCTCCTACACTGCCTTAATTGTCATGTATTAAATTATTACAAAATCCAGAGTAATAAGCATATTCTTTTTGAATCTGAACTATAACCTCTCAGAGATAGCTTTTTTTCCCCCTTCTTTGCCCACATATACAAAATCTTCCTTTTGAAATCACATTATATTGAGAAACCAGGGAAAATTTATATCCGGGTTTGAAATCTAGTTCTTTTACTTGAGGAATTCAAAGAGAAACAAACCCTTTTATTTATCTAATAGTACTTCAGCTTAAGCCATTGAAATTCTTGCACAGTTTTACTTACGTTTTTCTTAGTTCTGAGGAGTTTAACTTTTTTGGCATTATAATTTTCTAAAAATTCTTTGATATATTTGGGAAGTGCTTTGACTAGTTAGTTTGGAATAGATTCCCTTTACTTATTCTTTTGGCAGAAGCCTGGCACTCTTCCACCTTTCACAGAGTGAACTGCCCTTCTTCCTACAGAATAGAACATGTGGAGGTTGAAAGTATTTTTCATAAGAAAAGGGGCATTCAAAGCAATACTTTCTTAAGCTTAAAAAAAGTGTGGCTGAGAGACTGCAGTGATGTCATATAAGTTTTATCTTGCATGAGCAGCATAGTGAGGAAATTCCAGAATTAATAAGTCTGCTGGTACAGCTGTGCCCTGAGTTGGAAAGTTCAGGATGTTCTTTTCACACTCACGACTGGACGTTTTGCCCCACATTAGCCTTTGTGAGAATGATTGGTTCCCTCAATTTCCACGCTGCTAAAACATTTATAAATGGATCTATTTAGGAAATGTAAAATCTTCAGTGGATGCAATAAATGGTCATTTTTGACTAAAAATTATTGTCCATATTTGCCTTGATTTTGTAATAACTGATCATTAGTTATTTTTAATTATCAAGTCTTTTCAAACATTGAATTAAGAAATGGAAAAATACCAGCCTTGAGAAATGATTGAAGGGAGTGAAGAGTTAAAAGCCAAGAATAATCTTTCTAACCATAGGTCTAGTTGTTAATTAGCTTTAGTATTACCTAGAGAACAGTTAGCCGGTTGATCATTAAGAAATTGGCCAAATAAAATAGGAAATATAATTTCATGACCCAGATGTCTGTTGAACAGTATAATGGAAATTGTGTTTCTTCTAAAATTTTGAAAAATAGGTAATATTTTCATTTACAGGAATGTTTTTGGTGTGTTTTCACAATGGATGATCTTGTTTACAATATGGCTATTAGTGTCATGCATTTCTGTCCTTTTTTTTTTTCTGCCCTCTTTTTATTTACTCTTCTTTCCCCCTTTGTCCTTTAGGGAAAGAAAAAAAAAGTTTACATGAGTCAGAGGTATGCACAGTGCTGAGCAGAAACAAACAGGTTTAATCAGAATATGTTTCTGTGTTTCTATGATTTCATAATGAAACATGCATATTGCTTGTTTCAGCATTCTGAAAGTTCAGCTTTTTATGATTATGAGCGCCTGAATGATTTTGGAGGGTGACTCTAAAATGACTCAGTTTATAGCTGTATTTTCCCAAAATTAATGTGAGATATTTTTTATTATTTTGTCTAGACGTAATAAAATAGTTTAAGGCTGAAATTATTTTGAAAGAGAAGTTATGAACCATGAGTTCTTAGAATATATGTTTTGGAGCCAGACTCGCCAAGTTCTTCCACTTTTGAGCTGGAATTAAGCTAGTCAGCTTAGTTCTCTGAGGCTTAATTTTCTTATATAAAATGGAGAATATTTATAATACCTTTCCCATAGGATAATCATGAAAATAAAATAAGATTAAAAATGTTCATTCATTAGCTTTTATAAAGCAGTGAGTATAGGACTTGGCATTTAGAAGTTTATCAACAAATGTTATTTTTATTAATTTACTTTAAAAAATTTTTTTCTCCTTTATTTCATTTTTCATGTGTATAAATTTGGGTGGGAAAAAAATGCCAGTTTTTCTGCTGTTCTAAAAAGATGATCATATTTCTTCAGTCCGTGAACGATTTAGTTGCTTTTCAGGTCAGTAGAAAACCCATTCAAAATTTCTTTCAAATTCTAATTGTTTAGCAACAAGAGTGTAAAATTTTGGCATGTTTAAAGGTGTCAGACAGCTGAGCTAGACTTAATAGACACTTCCAAGGAAGGAAGAAATGTGATAGTGAGCAAGAGATTACCTTCATTTTCTACTCTCTCTTAAAAAAACACCAAAGACTTAGGATTCCCCCTTTATAAACTGCCCTTTATGATACTGGAGAATATTGTTCTATGGCTAACATCTTTAATAGCTGGCCCTTTTTGGTGGTTGACAGAGTGATGATCCTGAGCATAGATTTTTAACTATTTGGAGATAGTTAAAATAATGCAATAAAATTTCAGTTTAATGAAAAATAGTAACTCATTTTAAATTGCTAATAAATAACTAAATTTCATAAAAAGGCATAATAGAATGACTAATTTTTTTTATTTTTTGAAAGATTAAAATGAACAAAAAATGGCATGATGGGAGTCTCATAGCTAGAGTTTATCACAGATGCCAACGTTGTTATTTTAAAACAGGTAAACAGCAAAACACAAATAAAACTAAGATATCTTGAAGATATATTTTAAACTATAGAAATTCTCTACAGTGATAATATGCACAAATACGATGCGTTGATATTGTTCCTTTGCAGGGATTTCATTTTTCATAAGCAAATTTTAAAAAATTTCTCTACTTTCAAGACTAGAGGTTGATTAAAACAGGAGTTCTTGTCATGTCTCAGTGGAAAGGAATCTGTCTAGTATCCATGAAGATGAAATTTCGATCCCTGGCCTCACTCGGTAGGTTATGGATCCAGTGTTGTTGTGAGCTGTGGTGTAGGTCGCAGATACGGCTTGGATCTGGTATTGCTGTGGCTACCGCATAGGCCAGCAGCTACAGCTCCATTTGACCCCTACCATGGGAACCTCCGTATGTCGCAGGTGTGGCCCTAAAAAGACACAAGAAAAAGGATGATTAAAACAACCACAATTTTCAACATTACATACGGATTCTTTTGTAAATATGTGATGTTGCTACATAGCATTTTCAATACTTTATTATACACTCTCCTTCCTTTCTCCTAAACTTAATCTGGTTGATAGTTTTCTATGGATGAGACATTTCTTCTCTGGTATAAACATCTATCACAGAACTTTTAACTGAATTGAAATGGGAAAAACTGGTATTTATTTCTTACCAGTTTTATGTTGTATATTTCTTTAACCACATTTTAAGACATATCTGTAATTTTATATTAGTTTGAGTTTTTTATACCAATATGTTGATATATTTCATGATAGATGTGTGCTACAGTACTTCCAGGTGCTATTGTGTTCCATTTCTTGTTTTTGTTTGTATTTTATGGCATGTATTCTCTAGTGCTTAAGGATTTGAGCAGAGGTTAAAGAGTCAGCAAAGAAATCTGCCAATTCTAATTATACTTTCTCTCTCATACATATATTTCTATGCATATTAGCATGTGTTTTTTATTACTTTTCTAAAAATGCATAAAGTTGAACCTAAATGCATAAAGTGGAACCTAATCGACAGACAACTTTGGGATCTGTGAATCTGAATTCCATATGTATCTTGGTCATGAAAACTACAATAGTATGATTTTCTTTGAGTCATTGTCTCTCAGTCTCCTTGAGTTAATACCAAATGAAAGTAACAACCCAATTGAACTCTGGAGAATGTCATCTGTATTAATTGCCTAATGATTCAAAGCACGTTGAAAAGTACAAAGCACCTTAGAAATTCTGAAGGACTAATGAAAAGACTTCATTCAGACAAGTTATTTTATCATGGAAACTAAATGGAGAAGAAGAACCCAACCCTTTTCTCTGTCAATTATGTTTGTATATCAACTCCCATAGCTTTCATCCCTGAAATAAAACTCTGAATCAATTTAAATATCTTGCACTGTATTTTGATTCTAGATCCATTTGAAAAACTTAGGAGTAGCTCATATTAAAAGCAACAAAGATGAAACTTTTGTTGTCAGTTACTTTTCTAGACTTTCTCAGTGAAAAAGCTGGATTGTTTAGACCAGGTGAACACAAGATTACGAATAAAGACAAATGAGTTAAAAGTCTTTAAAATAAGATTTTGAATCCTTTATTAGTATTTGATCTGAGATTGAAATTAAATGCCATAAAAGGAAAATTGCTAAATTGCCACTAAATTATTGCTGCTAATGAAGTGTGTACATGGCTTGGCCCTGTAAGTAGAATAATAAAACAGCAGCATTTATGTTCAGAGGTTTTTATGGCACATATAACTTTCTTTTCATAGGTCATCTGATTCTGGTATAGTAGTATCCTCTGTGGGTTCAGTTGTTATCACTATTGGAATATTCTCAGATATCCATCCCTTAGGAGTCCTATTAAAGGACCGTCTGCCAGAAAGAGGATTGGCAAAGGCCATGAACCTGGGATCTGTGAGAAGTAGTAGCTCAAAATCTGGAACCTTGAATTTAACTATTTTTGATGCTTTTTCAAAACCTCCAAATGGGGTAGCAACTCTGTGAGAAATGAAAAGAAAAAGAATACATGAATTAATATTAAAATTTATTGGCCAGAAAATAGAAAACAATTTAACGCATGAACTTACGGGCATGTTTTTGCATTATATTCTTAGTAAGTTTTCAGTTTTTGAAGCATCTACTCAAGAACTATACCTTTATAATAAAACGGATATTTCATAGCAAATTGGTGTAAAGTCCTTTTGTACATAGTCTCCATTTTGGACTAAACTAATCTGTGATTGCCTTGAGTTACCACAAACATTTCTTGCTTCTGTGCCTTTGCTAGCAATGTTATACTTGCTTAAGGTGTTTGCTCTGTATTTCCTCTCTACCTGTGTATGTCTTGTGGCCTTTAAAGTTCTAAGTTCAACTATCCCAACCTACACTCCATTTCTGAACCAAATTCCTTTAGCATCGATTGACTTAACGTGAGTCATTTTGTGCTCATACTATGCTGCTTTATCAGCTTCTCTCTTTCAGAATATGATTTGGTTTTGGATCATCTGTGAATTATAAATCATCTGTGAATTACCTTTGAGGGCAAGAAGTATATCTTTGCATCTTTCTAGCTTTACCTCAAAAATCTCAAAATCCTTCTACTTATCTAAATAAAGTTCACCTTCCTTATCTTGGCATTTAAGGTCCCACATAACATTCCAGCATTATTTGATATAGCCATTAATTATTCATTTATTCAGTACCAGGTACAGTGCTGGGGGTATAGCAGTGAATAATATAGTCAGTCAAAACTCTTATATTCTAGGGAGTTCCCATCATGGCTCAGTGGTTAACGAATCTGACTAGGAACCATGAGGTTGTGGGTTCGATCCCTGGCATCGCTCAGTGGGTTAAGCATCCAGCATTGCCGTGAGCTGTGGTGTAGGTTGCAGACGCGGCTCGGATCCCGCGTGGCTGTGACTGTGGCGAAGGCCGGCAGTTACAGCTCCTGTTAGACCCCTAGCCTTAGAATCTCTATATGCCGCGGGTGCGGCCCTAGATAAGGCAAAAAGAGAAAAAAAAAAACTCATATTCTAGTGAAGGAAAGAGACAACTAAAAAAATAAACATGTATAAGTCAACTATACTGCAATAAACAAAATAAATTTTAAAAATAAACATGTAGACAGACATCCAATAGTGATAAAAGCTGTGTAGAAAATTAAAATATGATGATGTAATAAGGCATAACTGAATGACTAGATGGGTAGGAAAGGCTCCTTTGGAGAGGTGATATTTAAACTATCATCTGAAGTTCAGAAGTTAGCCGTAGACAATATACCTGAAGCACTTCAGTACTTTAAGTAGCAAAGAGTAGCTAATGCAATGAATCTGAGGCAGAAATAATGTTGGCCTTTTCAGGAAAAGAAATAAAGCCAGTGTTGCTAGGCAGGTAGATAGGTGAGGGAGATGGTAGAGGGAAAAGAGGCCAGAGAGGTCGATTGGTGTAACTTTGTCCAATAAGGAATATGGACTTCATTCTAAGTGTGAAGGGGAGCTATTGTAAGGTATTCTACAGGGGAGTTGTATAATCTGATGAAATTTTTATAAAGATCACTCTGACTGTTGATACTGTGTAAACAATTATAGGTGGGAAATAATGGAGGAAAGGAAAATTCTGCAGCAATTCTATTGAGAAATGATGGCAGCTTGGATTTCAGGTGTTTTCTGTGAAGAAGTGGATAGTTTCAGGGTGTGTTGTAGGGGTAGAGTGAACAGCTTTTGCTGACAAATTGGATAAAAAATGTGAGGGAAATACAGAAATCAGGGATTACTTCTAGGTTTAGATTTTTAGCAACTGGCTGGGAGAAGATAAAGAACAGGTTTGGTGTGTGCATGGAAAAAAATGACTTCAACATCCCAGTGGAAAGATCAATTATGCTGGTTTTGCCATATTCACTTTCATATACCCTTTGTTCTGGTCAAACTGATACACTGCTTGTCTCCTTATGTTTTCCAACTTCATTGACTTTATTCATACTCATTTTCCTCTGAAGTACTCTGACCCTTATTATTACATTTCTAAATCTCCTTTGAGTTCTAAGTATGTTATTTCAGTCAACTGTACTTAAGTATTCATATTTAATATTGAAGCTTTCCCTGATTTCCCACAGCCGGAAATAAGTTCTTTCTCTCCTAAGTTTCCATGGACTCTTATTTTTACCTGCTCTCTATCCCTATTTTCTATGTTTCAGTATATCCAATGGTGTGTCTGCCTTATTTTGTACCAGACTATACTTCAAGAGGACCAGAATTCTCTCTGATTTATCTTTCTAACTTACTCAGTATATGTATTTTTAAAGGTTTTGTACCAAAAAGATCCTCAAAAACATTTGGACAGTAGAACTGGCAAGAATGTTTAGATTCTCCAGATTATGGAAGTTATTTTAAAGCCTGGAAGGGATCTGATTTTCTTTGAAGCTCACTCTGTGATCTTTATTTAATATCTTAAAATTTGGGTGATAATAGTGAGGGGCCATGGAAACTGGTAAGGTAAGGAGAAAGTGATAGGTGAACTTTGAAAAATGAGTTGGCTTTGATGTGTGGAATTGAAGCAACATGGATGTAAAGAATAAATGAAATTTAAAGGTAAAATGTGATAGAGAGTGGGATGCTTGAAGTTGAGATTTTGAAGATGATATAGCTATTGGTAATGAAAAACTTTAAGAAAAGCCAAGAGTAGAATTCCCATCATAGCTCAGTGGTTAACGAACCTGACTAGTATCCTTGAGGATGCTGGTTTGATCCCTGGCCTTGCTCAATGGGTTGCCGTGAAGCTGTGGTGTAGGTCACAGATGCATCTTGGATCTGGTGTTGCTGTGGCCATGTTGTAGGCCCGCAACTACAGCTCCAATTTGACCCCTAGCCTGGTAACTTCCATATGCTACAGGTGTGGCCCTAAAAAGAAAACAAAAGAAGAAGAAAAGCCAAGAGTAACTAAAGTGGGACAGAGAGAACGATCCTTAGCAAGACAAAGACTTGAAAGGGCCAAGAGTTTAATGGATCATTTACATGGATAGTTAAGCCACCAAAAACTGATGACAGGAATAGTACTGGGCGAGAAGACAGTGAGCCAGGTATTAAAATCTTCAGTGAAGGAATGTCCACATTGTTAGGTGACCTCAACAATGACTGAAACAGATGTTACTTTATCATATAGTATAGAATCTCATGTCTTATTGGCCCATAATTTTCTTGTCTTCCAGTGTTTTGCTCTCTTCTGAAGAACAGTATGTTTTATTTTCTTTCTTCTGTATCTGTTCTCAAGATGACTGAACTTATAATATTTTTCCCAAATTGCTGTGGAAGATATAGATAATATCTTATTTAAGATAATATCTAATTTAATCTCAGTCTAATGTGTATTTCAGCAATCATAGCAGTATAGACTTTCACATCCAGGGCCCAAAACCATTGCTCTGCAGGTAAGAGAGACTGGTTTGGAAGATAATTTTAAGAATTTAGATTATCATTGAGGTGCTTTATGATTATTAAGCTTCAGAAGGCATAAAATTAATGAAAGCTCATATTTATTTACAGAGAACCATATGCTTGACACTGTTTTAAGTGCTTCTCCAACTCTATTGTTATAGGAATCACTTTGTGATCTTGTTAAAGTACAGATGCTAATTCAGTCAATCTAGAGTGTGTCCTGAGATTCTGTATTTCTGCCAGTTCCCAAGTGAGGCCAGCACAATTGGTCTGACCACACTTCGAGTAGCAAAGCTTTACTTGATTATCTCATTAAATTCTCACAATTTATGAGTTTTTATATACCCATTTAATAGAAGAAACTGAAGCACAGATGGTTAAATGAGGTACCCAAAGTCGCCCACCTAGTAAGATGTAGAATCAGGACTTAAACCCAGGAATCCAGACTCACTGAAGACTTGCTCTTCTGTACTACCTTTTACCATACAACCATGAGATAATTCTTAAGGCGTGTTGGGTCTGTGATCACAAGTAGAGAAGTAAGTTTAAGAATCTCAACACCTGTGTCTAATGATGTCAGACCAGGTTGCTGTCACATCTGTGATGTTAACTAGCTGATTTAATGTCCTGTATTTTGTCACTTAATTTCGTGAATGAAAGTCTTCATGACTCAAATTTGATTCAGTACATAATTAAAACTTCTTATTCTTAGATGTCCGGAATGTCCAAGACAATATTTTCTCATTTCATAAATTTACCATTGTATAGTAGCAATAGTTTATTCACTTGTTGATTCATTCATTTATTCATATAACAAATTACTGATTGCTTATATCTAGACACTCCGCTATATGCTAGGAATTCAAAGATGAAAAGATTGTGGAAGGTTTTAAGCTCAGTGAACCCAGAGACAAGTAAAGACAAACATGAGGGAGGAAAAAACACATTATAGACTAAGATAGTTACTTTAGGGGGAAAATGTCCTGAAAGCTTAGGGTAAAGCTTTGATCCTGGGATCAGGACCAACTACATAATTTTGTAAAACACAGTGTAAAATGAAAACCTGGGATCCCTTGTTAAAAAATTGTTAAGTATTTCAAACATTAAAGCAGAACTTTAAACCATCCCTGGGCTTTTAAAGTGTATGGCCCCCTGAAATTACACAATCCATATGTCCATTTGGGGTACTTTAAGAGTATATACTTATCCACTGAATATAAGAGACAGGAGTAGAACATGTCTAGACTTAGGCTGAATTTGGTGAATTAATCTTGTATTTATTAATTCCAAAAATCACTTATTTATTTTTTTTCTGAATTAAATGAAGAAAGAAATGTTTCTGTAAACGTTCTATAAACAGCGAAATCTAGTATTTTTTTTTTTTGCCTTTTTGTCATTTTAGGGCCGCACCCGTGGCATATGGAGGGTCCCAGGCTAGGGGTCTAATCGGAACTGTAGACACTGGCCTACGCCGCAGCCACAGCAACGCAGGATCCAAGCCGCGTCTGCGACCTACACCACAGCTCACGGCAACGCCGGATTGTTAACCCACTGAGCAAGGCCAGGGATCGAACCCACAACCTCATGGTTCCTAGTCGGATTCGTTAACCATTGCGCCATGACGGGAACTCCAAATCTAGTATTTGAGTTTGGCTTTTAGTGCATTCTTTTTTCCCCCTTCTGTCTAGTTCTGTTTTGTTTTTCCCTCTCAATTTGCGGGTCATTTTCATCTGTAAATGAAAACATTCCCTTCTGTTCCATCGCCCATCTCCTGCCTCCTACCACTTATCCAGGGAAAGGTTGCTATTTGAAAAGCAGAGTTTTCTTTTCTTTGGCACCACTGAGACTATATCCTGTTTGTTTAAATTTTTATTGCCCCCAGCCACAAAAAAAGAAAGAAAATCCATTAACAGAGATGTTAAACATTCAAAATGAGAGACTACATATAAGATTTGATTTTTTAATATCTCTGAAAGTAGTTTCAAGTTTTAGTCATTTAGTGAAGCAAAAATTCCACTAAAGATTTGGAATATTCTACTGAAAGATAACTGTGTATCTCTATAATTCCCGTAACATAATTTCTTCATAGATCAGACTTAAATGATCCTTACACTTTGTAATCTAAGTAATGACTAGCAAATTTGGTTCATTTAGATTCAGTTAATATATGCTTTCTTATTTATTTTGGTCAATAGTTGGTTTGTGTTTATAAAAATGAATAGTGCTGGACATATACTACAGTCATAATAATTATTGTATATTCTATAAGGTAAAGGATTATGTAAAGTGGTTACATAGAAATTAAAATAAATTATTCTACTAAATAGATATATGTAATATATGTAAAGATACTTAATCATATAATCATTGAATGTATTTACAGAGGAAAAGTTAAGTGACATACCCAAGTCCTACAGCTTTTTGAAGCAGAGCTAGAAACTTCCTTGCTCTTAATTTACTTTTCTTCACATGGTACATGAGTTTAAAATAGTGTTATTTAAGTGTAATACGAATATATAAATATATCAAAATGAGTATAAGAACATAAAGCTGAATTTAACTGTGGGTTATTTTGAAATTGTGGGTTATATTTGAAATTGTGATTAGACTTGGGAGCCCATTCTCATCCAGCCATTACTCTACTGAATGCTGTTAGACCACATATAAAGATGTTATTCTACTAACTATAAAGACCATATAAAGATGTTATTCTACTTTATATGCTTTATTAACAGTACCTAGAATTATGTATAATAATGTGGGGCTGCCAAATAGCATTATTTTACTGTTTTCAAACGACTTTAGGAATATTTGGAAACTGTGTATTTCTTCTCTCTTTGCTGTTCTCATTTATTTTTATAAAAAGAAAAAAATAGTTATATTAAAATTTTCTCAGGTAATGGAGAAGTACTTTAGCAGGTTAAGTTCTCTTTGTCTCTTTCTCACACACACATACACATATACACACTTTATGTTACATTTTAAAAAGTCTTGATTTAACGCAGGGAGCTACATTTCCTAATTATATAGTATTGTGTTCATTGTTACAACTTTTACTTGGTCTTAATACAGTCAATAGACATCTCTTTATAATCAACCCATTTATATTAGTGTGTAGAAGTGGAAGCAAACTACTTAGCAGGTATGGGGTTCTGATGCTACAGGGTACACAGAAGTCATATCGCATCTCTAAATAACTAATCTCAAATAAAATCTCCAAGTGTTCTATTATTTTCCATTTCTTCATAGTGTTTTACTCTATATAATTTTCTATACTCTCATTTATTAAAAAAAAATATATCATTGATTATATTGGGCTTCCAACATCCTTTCCCTGCCACACTTCAACCCCTCAATAAATTCTATAGTATACCTCACTTATGTAATAGTACTAATACTGTTGGTATTACTACTAAAGCTAATAGTCTAGATGTTATATTAGTAGATATGTTACTAATGTATTACCTTTTTTTTTACTAATGTATTACTAATAATAGATGTAGTCCTAATACTATAGCAATATATGAAACCTAAAATGTTAATAGTGCAATAATTTTAAAAGTACTAAAGAAGATTGCTGTTTAAGTTCAGATTTTGTGGCAATCTTTTTTTTTCTTGCTTTTTAGGGCCACACCTGCAGCATGTGGAGGTTCTCAGTCTAGGGGTCCAATCGGAGCTACAGCTGCTGGTCTACACCACAGCCACAGCAACACCAGATCCAAGCCACGCCTGCAACCTACACCATGGTAACCCCAGATCCTTAACCCACTGAGCAAGGCTAGGGATTGAACCCACAACCTCACGGTTCCTAATTGGATTAGTTTCCACTGCGCCACAATGGGATCTCTGGTAATCTTTTGTAAATCAAAAATTTACTCCTTAATTTGTTAATTTCTAAGTGAATAATCATTAAGCTTCATATAAATTTTGTGAGTATGAGACAGGATATTCAAGGTATTTTTACTCTTAAATGAAGATCAAATAGTCAAAGAATGGATTATGAGACCATTAAAATATATATGTGAAAATTATAAAAAATTGCTAACATGGAAAGATAAATGTCCATTGTGTAAACCATAGTGCAGATATTATTTGGCTATATTTTGTGTAGCATAAGTTTTGGTTGGTATATGTGCTGCAGTCTTGGGCCATAAATCCCTAAATTACCTTTAAAGCCTACACTAATATAAATTGGAATCTGGAGTTATATGGTAATTTTCATAGTCCTCCATGTAAATTATTTCTGAGATTCTTGAACAGCATTTTCATTTGGAGCAACATGTAAATGAATATCAACGTTTGAACTAGAAATTATTATTAAAATAACATTTTAAAATGTGGGAAATAATCTTGATCTTTTAACAGTGATAATTTCTGAATCTTAGAGCCTTCATGAAGGGACGGAGGTGATACATTCATAACATTGCAAAAAAACGAGTCTTTGTGTCTGCTAAGGAGATATCATATATTGCTGTTTAGAGTTTTTTAAGAAAATTTCTACCAGAGGATTCATTTCTCCATACCATGATATAAACACCTTTGTATTACAGCTAAAGTGTCATCCAAGATAAATGAATTACCTGTTAAAGCTCCTGTAATCAGGCAGTTCTGCCTTTCCTTCAGGCTTGAAAAGTTTAGGGTATAAAGCCTCTAAAAGTTCCGGATCATTGCTAATGGCCTGTTCCCAGGGTGACTGGTAGTACTTAGGGACAGCTGTGGTGTTGAATCTTTCAGGAGGAATTTCCTTCAGTGGTCCAGAATACCCTTTAGAAAAATATTGCAAGAATAAATAGAGTGCCTGAGAGTGACTAAACTCCATCTAACATTTTACCATGCTTAATTTTTCATGCAAGGGTAAACTCATGAAGAATGCATTCCTTTTATGATCTCTCAGAAGAGTAGTCTGAATGTCTTAGACATTTTTAATCTCCTTTAAATTTAATGGAATTTCCAAAAGAAACCACTTAATGTTTAATTTTACCAAATTATACAGTTAGTTTCTTCCTTGATCATCTGAGTATATACTTGTTCAGTGAAACCATTTACCTAATCCTTTTTAAAATTGTGCCGTTATATTAGTTTACGATAGGCCTTAGATACCACAATTAATGAATTAATTTAGAAATGTATATCGAGTGTCTACTGTGGTCTAGGTTCTAGGGAAATAGCAATGAAGACAAAATCTCCCTCTGGGAGCTCATTCTTTAGAGGTAATGTTCAAGTCTTGACTATCTTAAATTGCTATTTAGTCTGTAAAAATGTTCAGTCTTCAAAATGGTGAAGTAATTTGTTTCCACTTTCTTGTCAGACCCAGACCTTCTTATTCTCTTGACAGGCCCATCCCTTGTTTACTTTGTTCCTGAGGATTTCTTATCTAAATTTTCTGCCTCCAGTCTCACCTCCTCATTTTATCCTCTCCACGTTGCTGCCTGAATGACCTTTCTAACTGAAAATCTCGATCAGGTCACTCACTTTCCTTACTCCGGATTCTATAATGATTCCCCAGGACAAAAATTGAAACTATTCAGCATGATCCAACTGGCCCTACCCAACTGTCCAGCTTCATCTTCTGCCATTCCTCTCATATTTTATCTTCCAGAACTGTGGATCTTTTTGAAGCTTGTTGTGTCCTCTTATGCATCCCAACTTGTTCCATTTGTTCTTTGTTCCTGGAATGCTATCTCTTAGCTCTTGTCACCTGAAAATTCCTATTTGAAGCCTTAGCTTGTTGTTATCGCTTCTGTGAATCCATTCCCAGCTTTCCCAGGAAAGTAGTTACCTTTTCCTGGGTCCTTCTATTATAGTATGCATAACTCAGTTATCATAACTACCATATTTTATTTCCTCGTCCTTTCCTAAAAATGTTTAGAGGTCAGTCATACAGAAATTTGGTATTTTTATAAAGTTTCTTCAAATCCTACCCCAAACAGTTTTTCCCCAGTTTTTCTTCACCTGTAAACATAATGACCATATAATTGTAATTCTAGTGCATGTGGAATTTTGGATTTTATTGCTAATCAGTTTTGTCTGAAATACTTTTACAAGTTTCTACATCATGTTCATAATCATATTAAGGGTTTCAAAATAATCTATTGACTTGAGAAATCTTTTCACATTTTTTAATATCCTGGGTTTTTCAATTTTTAAATGGACAGAATTACTAATATTTTTTTCTTTTTTGATATGCTGAAAATTTTTATAGGAAAAATTGTGCATATGTTTAACCTCTCAGAAATATCACAATTCAGCAATACTACATCAACACTTTTTATTTTTGAGTATATTTTTAATATAATTGATTTAAATTGAAAGGAACCTCATTCCTTCATTATGATATCATAATACTTTTTAAATTCATATTTGAGATAAGTTGGCTTGTGGATATATAGTAGTTTAATCAAGAAAAATTTTTGTTACATTAGGATAAGCGATATTGCTTCCAGAATTTGTTGTACTTTTCAACTCATTAACCAAAAAGGAAGGATCCATTACTCTTGCTTCACGGCATACTCTCTGATAACTTCCAAATTCTCCCTGTTCTTAGTGTATATTACACAGACATATCCTAACATTTAATAATTGAATATTTAGCTTTAAATAGCTATATTTATACTTTAAAAAATTCTCTCTCTCTTTATCTATATATACACATACACACACATAGATAGATTCCTGACAGTAAATCAAATGCATATATAATATTGAATTACGTTTGCGCAGAGAAAATGAGACTACAAATGCAGTGTGGTCATTTGTCTTGTCTCCCTCTGTGTGAATTCCTTGAGGGTAGAGATAAATTTTTCTATTTATTTTACAAATTTCATAGTTTATGATAACGATTATATAATAAAAATTTTAACTTAGTGATGACAGTACTAGATTGAATCAACATTAACTTTGCTATATGCCTTCTCTTTCCTGTTAAAAAAATTGTTACCATTCCAAAACATTAGAAAGCAAGATACTGCAGTACAGTGGTTGAAGCTAAAAAGTAAATATATAGTCTATTAAGTATTAAGGATATAAAGGTAGATAGAGGAAAGATTAATTTTAACAGTGCTGTATTATATGATAGGGACGTTTTACATTTTACATCATTTAATTTTCACAATGACCTTGTACAGTAAAATGTGTTTTCCTTACTTTATAGATTGAGAAAACTTAGAATCAAAGAGCTTTATTTTCTTTCTCAATACAGTAGTATAATGGGCAGGGATGAAAGGAGCCAGCAGGTTGCCAGACATGTCTGATTCTAAAGCTTGTTTTTCCCCTATGTTCTTAATGTTGTATATACAGAACCTGTTGCCTGCTTTTAAAATGCCATAAAAAAAAAAAGCTGTTTGAAAACTGCTTGACAACTTTATTGAAATGCTTCATTTAAGGATTCTTTACATTCTCATTGTGTATTTGGTTTCCTTCAGTGTTACTTTTTATTATATCAGTGCCTTTCCTCATGATGTTCAGTAAGAATGTCTAATAAATCTAAATTCATCAGTGACATATTCATTTTAAGTAAAGTTTAACATCATACAGTTGCTTTCTTATACATTTTAAAAAAACACTATTGGTATTTGAGAAGAATTCCAGAAGTACTTCTGCTAAA
This sequence comes from Catagonus wagneri, assembly GCA_004024745.2. Taxonomy (NCBI): domain Eukaryota; kingdom Metazoa; phylum Chordata; class Mammalia; order Artiodactyla; family Tayassuidae; genus Catagonus; species Catagonus wagneri. The sequence goes on along the minus strand of PVHT020000256.1, from coordinate 4,714,586 downwards.
TTTAGTTTAATTTACAAAAATACAACATTGGTATTGCTAATTTCTATGTAAAAGTAGTTGAAATTTTTATAAATCCACTTTATAGATTTTTCCTGAGCAGAAATTTAAAGGTGTTTGCTTTATGTTATTTTGAAAAGGTATTATCTAAATAGGTCAGGTAATTTTTCTAATTTAATATTTTAAAATTTAACAATACTTCTAATTAACATATACTGTCTTAGAAAATATAGTCTTAAAGGAGGGAGCAGAAAATAACAAAAGCAGTCTCCGCAAGGTCACTGCACATGTGGCATCTATAAATTTGGTACTAGGATTTAAGTCTTGATCAGTCAGCGTTGACTTATAGCTATTCACAACCTCAGGTTCTTCATTTGTAAAATGAGGATTATAATTAATGTCATAGAGTTATTAAATTAAAGAAGACAAACATAAGGAGTTCCATTGTGGCTCAGCAGGTTATGAACATGACTAGTATCCATGAGGATGTGGGTTTGATCCCTGGCCTCGCTCAGTGGGTTAAGGATCCGGCATTGCTGTGAGCGCTGGTGTAATGCTGTAGCTCCAATTAGACCCTTAGCCTGGGAACTTCCATATGCTGCAGGTGCAGCCCTGAAAAACAAACAAACAAAAATAGACAAGTATATATCAGAATACTTTATAAATTATACAGTTCTAGACAAACAGGATTTTATCATAACTTCAAAGACTAAAATTTTAATATACTAGGTTATTGCCAACAAATACAATGGACAATCTAAAGGAACATACAACTACTGTAAATGCTTTACATGACTTCTCTAGGTCTAGATCTTCACATTTATCTTGAATTTATCTACAAAATAGATATAGAATGAGAAAAGCTGTAACATTTAGATACCATTTACTTAAGGATCAAGTGACTTGAGTCATATATTTAAGTGCACAGCAATTTTATTATTCTGTTGTAAGGGGATTAGTTACCTGGTGCAATGTTTTCTGGATTTGGGGGACTTCTTGGATCCGGGGTGTTGGGAGGAGTAAATGGGGCTTGTTGTGAACCACTTTCCAAGTTGTTCCCATCCAGTTTCCCATTCTGCATGGCAATATTGTACTGTATTTGATTGAAAGAAAACTCAGCTGAAAACTTTAAAAGTCAGATACACTAATAGGAAATAATCACATATGTGAGACTCCATTTGTATACTTAGAATTTAAATACAGTGCCCCTTCACTGTTACATGAGGTCTCAATAGTTTACATGGTAATTGGTTGAGCTATTAAATGAGAAATTTTACTGATATCAATCCATTATCTTGGTGATGACAATCCACTTAATAATAATTAATCAAGTCTTATTGTGTGCCAGGCACTATTTCTAGGGCTTTGTATCAGTTATTTAATTTACTATTCGCAACATACCTGTAAGGTAAATCTATTTAATTTTTGCCTTTACTAATTTTATATTATATAGCATAATCACCAAACATTTGACTTAGTTATTGTTATATCACTGTTTTATTAATAGTTAAAATTTAATTATATGCCTTAATATTCCTTGTTTTAAAATTTAATCTGAAATTTGACCAGCAATCATATATAACAAAATGTTTATACTTTCAGCTGCATGAACATATAGAAGAAAGAATTTGAGATTTCTAGAAAATAAAATGCTTAAAAAGAATTTATTTTTTAAAGTTTTAGGTGAATGTTTTACTGATATAATTTAGGATTTATTTTATGGCAATATAGCACTTTAAAAACAATCAAATTTGCCTTTTTAACCAAGAAAAAAGACATTGTAATATATTATAACCTCAGCAACATGCCTAGAACTTACCTCTATAATAAAGTATTGTTTTAATTATATATGAGAAATTTTTATGTTTTAAAGTGAACTACATATGTTTAAGAAGTACATAAAGTCAATCACTTTTTAACTTTCGAAAGAAAAATTTATTGAAGGCAGTAACAATTAAAGATCAATTTTGACTTTTTTTCTTTATGACCTAAGCAGAAAATATTTTCAAATATTTTTTCGTTTCTATACTTATAAGGTGATATGATGAGGTACCAATTTATAATTTAATACTTATTTAACATTATAGAAATATGAGGATAAAAGACTATTTTGCCCTAAAATCCAAATACTTACCATAATTAAAGGCCATAAATTAAGGCCTCACCTGACCAAATTATGAGGAAAATAAAGTTTATCCCATTTTCAGGCTTCACCCAGCCACAGCCACTCTCCGGGTTCCTTTACATTCACCTTACTGTAGGCAACACCCTGGTAAAGTTGCTATGAAAATGAGTAGGGCAATATTACTAGTGGTAAGCTGACTTGTGGAAAGATATAAGAAGGCATGAGAAGGTAACATTAAATAGGTGAGTACAGAGTCCTGATTACTGGGCATAAGTTTGCATTTTATTCAATAGGCAGTAAGAAACAACTTCTAAAAATGAGTAATGTTATACTCAGATACAGCAGTTTTCAGTGTTTTGAATGTAACTTATCTTAAATTTTCAACTTAATTGTCTAGATTAGTATGTTTCTTCACTTCTGCACCTACACCACCTTTTAGAAAATAGTTCTTGCTAACTTTAATTATAAACAATTGAGATAAATAGTAGAGATAAAGGTAGAATGTTTAGGTGTATCATACACATACGAAATGTGTCCATGAAATGAATTTCACCTAAACTTACAAATCATTCTACCTACATTAATTTAAAAATTGTAATATTGTTCTTCTTTAAGACAGAAAAATCAGCTCTTTCTAGCTAGTTATCAGTTATCGGGAGGCACCCAGTACCTCTGTTGTCATTGTTGAGTTTATAAACAAAACCATTTCCCCAAAGCTAGTTGTGTTTCTCCTATGAAATTCTTCCTCTAAAATCTTTCTGGCAGTTAAAAGAATGTGCTATTAATGCAATATGTAAAATATAATTTAATTAATTTGTTTTTTAACTTTTGTTTGAAGAAAACCTTTGTCCAAAGAGTTCTGTCCACTCTTTGGTTTTGTTGGTAATAAGCACCAGACTTCTCTATACAGTGTGAAGTAAAATGCTTGGAAAGGAGATCAACTGTATCTATAGTTCCCAGGCATGTTTCGTTGCCAGTATGTATTCAGCCAATAAAATGATTATACTTAATTTATGGAACACTGTGCGCTTTGGAAGAGTTTCCATTCCAAACATTTAACCGGTGGTGATAAGACTGTGGAAACTTTTAATACCACCAATCTACACTCCCTCTCCCTCCTCTTAGTGGAACAGACCAGTTCTTCATGCCAAATCTATGAATTTACAATGTCTCTATTGAACTAAAAAGTTACTCATAGCACACATAATATTTCTTTTGTTTGTCCACCTAAACAGTCCAATATCATGGAGAAAAAAGTCTAACAGAATCAATGAAAAGAAAATTTGTAGAATATTTGTATGGGAATCTAAAAATACATATAAATTTAGAAATATTACCCATTTATTTACATACCACATGGTTAAGTTATACCTACATTTATTTGTGCTTTAGATTCATACTGGAAATTTTCAAATGTGTATTTGTCAGATCTTCTTTGTCGCATCTTAAATAGTCTGGCACCACGGTTACTGAGATGGGATAATTCTTCCAACATAATGTCTCTGGGAATGCTGACTTTTTTGCCCAGGTCCATGCCATCTACATCTGTAAAATAATATTTATGTGCATGAAAACCCCAAGATGAGCATTTTTAAATGCTGTGCTAAATTCCATAATTTATTACCTATAGTATAGTGACTAAGATACAGGCTCTTTACTCAGACTTCCTTGGGTTGAATCCTGGCTCTACTGCTTTCTAACTGTATGATCATTGGTATGTTATTTTTTTGTAAACTTCAGTTTCTTATCTTTAATGTGAGGCTGAGAGTAATAATACCACTGGATAGGGTTGATATAAGGATTAAATAAAATGTTTCTTATCAAACACTTAGCATGGTACCTGGCACATAGAAAGAGTGAATGAAAGGTGGCTAATGACACTATTAATTTAGTCTTTCCTTATTTAGTGAGTTTTCAAACAACATGGCTCATAGTTCTCTTTATAAGCTATGTTTGACTCCCCACACTTTTATGTATCAGTTTGATCTCTCTCTAGTACCAAGGAACCTAACATAAAGTAGGTAGGTGATGAGCATTGAATGAACAAATCCTTCTCAATCCAGCTCATATGCCATTTCTGCCAATCCCTTCTTTAAAAATCTCTATTCATAATTTTTCATACCTTTTCTCTATTCCCATAGCACTGAATCACAATATCATTTTACTTATTTTATGGTTTGCATTTTCTTTATGTTTTAGTCTTTGTGTCTCCCATTCCTTAAATATAGGAGATGTTCAGTAAGCAACTGTTATTTTCTATTTCTAGTACTGAAGGACTCTTTTAGAACCCAAAAGAAGTAAAATTCCTCCATTTGCTCCTTTAATCAGGAATGTTGTTCTGTGTAACCCACAGAGTCCTTTTGCTAACATGGACTGCTGTTAGATTGCAAAGGAAGAAAAACTGCATGCTTTGTAAAATACATAATTTTTCTGGCTGATGGGGACAACATTTTCCGATGTGACAAATTAATCCTAATAATTAAACTTTGGGAGGTGTTTAGGGATAAAACAATAAAATCTACTTATAAATTTCCTCCCCATTTGCTTTGAAAAAAATGTTTATATATTTTGATGTATTGGAGAGGAGGACTTCCACTTCGGGGAAGATAAATAGATCTACTTTTCCCTGTACCTCTACTAAGTAAAACTAAAAATCCTGGACATTATGTATAAAACCAACATAAGAAGACTCCGAAAGTTGGAGAAAAGAAGACACATCAGCTAGGGACCTCAGAACCCAAGGAAAAACATGTTGCTGAATTCTCTGAGTTTTCTTTTAACCCACATACCCTAGACTTGGAGCTGAAGATGATATTAAACATCAACAGATGCAGCCAAAAACCCCCAATAAAAGATTGTTCTCACTAGCCAAGACCAGGAAAGGAACAGCGTAGAAAGATAGAAAGCTTTTATTAGTAGCTACTCCACTCCAGCCAAATACCACAGAAAAAACTTTGGCCTCACCCATCTCAACAAAATTCAAGTGGAGAGCCCAGAATTCTACCCTTGTGAGGCTGTAAAGAGGTGCCCTAGTGCTCCCACAAGACTGGTATCAGAGAGAACAAGGAGGAAGCTGGGACTTTCATCCCTGTCAGTCAGTAACAACCCTCCATCCCTACAGTGTTAGTGGAGCCCAGGTGAACTCCCACCCTCTCCTAGCAGTAACTAAGTGGCCCTCCTCAAATTTCAATGGAAGCCAACTGGGAAACCTTGACTTTTACATTCAGCTGTCAGTGGTGAGTGGCACTCTCCTTCTCCTGCTGAAGCAGTGTCAGACTAGGATAGATAAAACAGAGAGCTTAAATAAGAGCAAGATTCTTAGAACATAATATGAAAATATGCAGGTGCAAATAAAGAAATCATTTGTTATACCATGAATCAGGAAGATCTCAAACTGAATGAAAACAGACATGACAACATGAGAAGACTCAGTTATTAAAATTATATAACAAAAATTTTAAAGCAGCCATGACAAAAATACTTCAAAGAGCAATTACAAGTTTCTGGGAACAAGTGAAAAGAAGAGAGAGAGAGAAGACTGTAGCAAGAAATAAAAAGTCATGGCAAAAGAATAAATGTCGTAAAGAACACAAATGGAAACTTTAGAACTGAAAAATAAAATATCCCAAATAAAAGTTCAGTGGATGGATTCAGTAACAGAACAAAGGGGATAAAGTAAAGACTCAGTGAACTGGGTGATAGAATGATGGAACTTACCCCATAAGAACAACAGATGAAAAAAAAATAGACTGGAAAAAAAAAAGGTGAGGAATGGGGAACTGCTGTATAGTACAGGGAACTCTACTCAATATTCTGTGATAATCTGTATAGGGTAGAATCTAAAAAAGAATGGATGTGTGTATGTATAACTGAATCTCTTTGTTGTACAGTAGAAATTATCACAATATTGTAAGTCAACTATACTTCAATAGAACTTAAAAAATAAAGAATGCCTGATCAGTGAGACTAGAACAAAAGATACAGCATTTGTATCACTTAAGTCCCAGAAGGAGAGGAGTTGTGTGGGACTGGAAAAATACTTAAACTGGCTGAACACTTCTCAAATTTGGCAAGAGACATAAACCTCTGAATTCAAGAATCTAAGTGTATTCTGTAAAAGATAAATATATAGAACTCTACAGTAAGACACAAACTTCCAGAAACTAAAGACAAAGGAAAAATCTTGAAAGCAGCCAGAGAAAAATGACAACTTACCTACAGGGAGAAAAGAATGAGAATGACAGTAGATTTTTTGTCAGAAACCATGAAGATCAGAAGGAAGTGGCACAAAAATGCTGAAAGAAAAGAAATGTCAACCCAGAATCTGATACCCCGTGAAATACTCTTTAGAAAGAAAGGGGAAATTGAGCCATCTTCAAGTGAAGGAAAACTAGGAGATTTGTTGCCTGGAGACCTACTCTAAAAGAACGGTTCATGCTGTTATAACAGAATACTAAAGACCAGTTGCTTATAGTTTTATTTTTATTATATTTTTACTTTTGTTGGCCACCCTCTGGCATGCAGAAGTTCCTGGGCCAGGGTTTAAACCCATGCTGCAGAAGTGACCTGAGCCACAACAGTGACAATGCTGGATCCTTAACCCATTGAGCCACCAGGGAACTCCAACTCATGTCTTATAAAAAACAAAGTATATTTCTCATAGGTTTGAAGACTGGAAGTCTGATATCTGAGTTCCAGGATAGTTAGTTCAGTTGAAGTCATTCTTCTGAGTTGCTGACTTCTCACAATATTTCTCACATGGTGGAAGGGACAGGGTAGCCCTCTTGGGCTTCTTCTATAAGCGCATTAATATTCATGAAGATGCCACCCTAATGACCTAATCACCTCCTAAAGGCCTCTGATCCTAATACCATCAGGGGCATTAAGGTTTCAGTTTATGAATTCTGGGGGGATACAAACATTCAGACCATAGGCAATAACTAAATGAAGTAATTTAAACAGAGGGGAAACAATAAAATAAATTACTTTGGAACATCAGGAACAAAAAAAGGATTATAGTAAGCAAAGGTGTTGTAATACAGTAAGCTTCCCTTCTTCTCTTGAGTTTTCTAAACTATGACTGATGGTAGAAGCAAAAATTATAAAACCTTCTAATTATAAACATATGTAGAAAATACTAAAACAATTATAAATAGGAGGATAAAGGGACATAAAGGTGGGAAAGTTTTCTGTCCTTCACCTGAACTGATAAAATGACAACATCAGTAGATGTGGGTAAGCGAAGTGTATATATTCTAATAGAATAACTACTAAAACGTATACAAATATACTTGAAAAACTGTAAGTAATTAAAAATGAAATTCTAAAAAAATGTGTAGGCAATCCCATAGGAAGCTAGGAAAAAGAAAACAAATGAAAAAGAGACAAACAGAAAACAGAAAATAAGATGATAGACAAACTCTGCTATATGAATAATTGTATTAAATATAAATGCTATAAATATACTAATTAAAGGATTCAGACTGGCACATTGGATTTAAAAACACGACCCAAATATGTGCTGTCTAGAAAAAACTGACTTCAGATAAGTGCCTTGAACAATATAGGCAAGTTGAAAGTACCAGGATGGAAAAAGATATCAAGCAAACATTAATCAATGGAAAGCAGAAGTGGTTATATTAATATTAGATAAAGTGGACTTTAGGGCAAAGAAAATTGCTGGAGACAGAGGACATTATATAATGATTATAGTGTAAATCCACCAAGAAAAAGTAGAAATCCTAAATGTGAGTGCATCCAAAATCAGAGATGAAAATAGAGCAAAAGTTAATAGAACTAAAAGGAGAAACATAAATCCACAATTTTAGTGGAGATGTCAACATCTCCCTTTCAACAAGCTATAGAACAACAGACAGAAAATCACAAGGATATAAAAAAAGTAAACAACACCATCAATCAGTAGAATATAATCAGTGTTTATAAAGTACTGTACTGAACAAAAAGAATGCACAGTCTTTCCAAGTGCACATGGAATATATACCAAGATAGACCATACTCTGGGCCATAAAATAAGCCTCAATGAATTCAGAAGAATCAAAATTATACAGAGTATGATCTCTGATCACAATGGTATCACTCTAGAAATCCACAACAAAAAGATTACAGGAAAATCTCTGAACATTTGGAAACTAAAAAAATACACTTCTAAAGAATCCATGGGTCAAAGAAGAAGTCTCTAGGTAGATAAAAAATTCATTGAACTTGGTGAAAATGAAAATAGAACATATCAAATTTATGGGCACATGTAACACAGTGCTGTGAGGGACATATTATTATTGTTGTTGTTGTTGTTGCTTTTTAGGGCTGCAACCGTGCTATATGGAGGTTCCCAGACTAGGGGTCCAGTCAGAGCTACAGGTGCCAGCCTACGCCACAGCAACACAGGATCCCAGCTGTGTCTGTGACCTACACCACAGCTCATGGCAATGCCAGATCCTTAACCCACTGAGCGAGGTCAGGGATCAAACCTGCAACCTCGTGGTTACTAGTCAGGTTAGTTTCCACTGTGCCACAAGGGGAACTCTGTGGGGGACATTTATAGCACTAAATGCGTACATTAAAAAAAGAGGAAATTCTTTGGGAGTTCCCATCATGGCTCAATGAATCTGACTAGGAACCATGAGGTTGTGGGTTCGATCCCTGGCCTTGCTCAGTGGGTTAAGGATTTGCCGTTGCCGTGAGCCGTGATGTAGGTTGCAGATGCAGCTCGGATCCCGCATTGCTGTGGCGAAGGCTGGCAGCTACAGCTCCTGTTAGACCCCTAACCTGGGAGCCTTCATGTGCTGCGGGTGCGGCCCTAGATAAGGCAAAAAGACAAAAAAAAAAAAAAAAAGGAAATTCTCAAATCTGTAATCTAAGCTTTCATCTTAAAAACCTAGAAAAAGAAGAGCAGAATAAACCAAAGTGAGCAGAAAAAAGAAAGAAAACAATAAAGATAAGAGCAGAAATTAAAGACAAAAAAAAAACAATAGGGAAAATCAGTTAAGGACAGAGTTAGCTTTTGAAAAGATCAATAAAATTAGCAAGCCTCTAGCTGGACTGACACAGAAAAAAAATATAGAAGATACAAATTACCAGTGTCAGGAGTTCCCGTTGTGGCTCAGCAGGTTAAGAGTCTGACTAGTATCCTTGAGGTTCTGGGTTCGATCTGTGGTCTTGCTCAGAGGGTTAAGGATCTGGTGTGGCTGTGGAGTAGGCTAGAAGCTGCAGCTCCAATTTGAACCTTTGCCTGGGAACTTTCATATGCCACGGTGTGTCCCTAAAAAGAAAAAAAAATTATCAATATCAGGAACCAAACAGAGTATACCTCTACAAACACTGCAGATAGCAAATGGATAATAAGAGAATACTTATAAACGACTCTAACGCAAATTTATATAAATTTGAAAACAGAAAAATATGAAAAATTCCTTGAAAAGCACAAAGTATCACATCTTACCTGAAAGGAAGTAGATAATTTGATTAATCCTATAACTGTAAGGCAATTGAATTATAATCTTAAAATCTCCCACCACCCCAAAAAGATATCTTCAGACCTAGATGGTTTTACTGGATAATTCTACCAAACATTTCAAGAAGAATGCTACATCATCCTTAAAACAGAAGGTGAAAGAATATTTCTCAATTCATTTATTAAGCTAATATTACTTTGTTACCAAAAAGGACATACACAAAAAGAAAGCTACCAATACCCCTCATGCTTACGGAAGCAAAAACTTCAATAAAACATAAATAGAATCAACAATGTATAAAAAGAATTCTGTACCATGAATGAGTAAGATTTCCTTGTATCCAGGGATGCAAAATTAGCTTAATATTCAAAAATCAGTGTCTTCCACCATATTAAAGGGCTTAAGAAGAAAACTCGCATGATCGTACATTTGGGATCTAGGTCTGGACAAAATGTTAATACCAAAAGTGCAATCCATAAAAGGAATACATGATAAATTTGACTTCACCAAAATCAAATGCTTTTGCTCTGAGACTGTATTAAGAGGATGAAAAGACAAACTACAGAGTAGGAAACAATATTTGCAAAGCATGTGTTTGATATATATAAAGAACTCCTAAAACTCACCAGTAAAAAACTCACTAGTAAAAAAACCCAAAAAGCCTCAGTCGAATTAGAATATGGGCAAAAGACATGAAGAGATCTTTCATTGAAGAAGATATATGAATAGCAAATAAGTTTAGGAAAAGTTATTTAACATCATTAGTCATTAGGGAGATGCAAATTAAAACCTTGAGACATCAGTGTACACATATCAGAATAGCTAAAATGAAAAATAGTGACAACATCTAATGTTGGGAGTGTATGGAGAAACTAGATCACTTATACATTGCTATTGGAAATGTAAATTGGTATAGCCCCTCTGGAAAATGATTTAGTAGGGTCTGTTAAAAACTGAACATAGGACTACCAGCAATGCTAGGCATTTATCCCAGTGAAATGAAAGCTTATGTTCACACAAAAACTTACACAGAAATGTTCTTAGCAGTTTTATTTTTAATTATAAGAAAAAAGAACAACTCAAGTGTATGTCACTGAATAGGTAAATGATTAAAAAACATTGTGGTCCATCTGTAGATTGGTACTCAGAAATAAAAATGAACAAACCATTGAAACACTCAACACTTGGATCTATCTCCAGAGAATTAGAGTGAAAAAAAGCCGGTCCCCAAAGGTTACGTACTGCATGATTCCATTTTCTAGCATCTTAAAATGAATATATATAGAGAGAGAAATGGGAGGGGGGCTAGTGATTGGCAGGAGTGTCTTGACCCCATCAATGTTGGTATTCTAGTTATGATGTTGTACCATAGTTTTGTAAGATGTTACTATTGGAGGAAGCTGGGGAAAGATATATGGTATTGCTCTGTATTCTTACTGCTGTATGAAAACTACATTTATCTCAAAATTAAAAGTTGAATTAAGAGCTGTCAAGCCATGGAAAGACATTTATTATCCTTAATTCGTGATATGATGAATTATCCTTAATTCATACAGATGAGAGAAACCCACCTGTAACAGCTACATCCTTTATGACTTCCACTATATGACATTCTGGAAAAGACAAAACTTTGGAAGACAGTAAAAGAATAAGTGGTTGTCAAAAGCTTGTGGGGAGGGAATGAGGATGAAGAAGTTGAACACAGGCTAATTTCAGTAAGACTATTCTGTATGATACTGTAATGGCAGATAACATGACAGTGTGCATTCATGAGAACTCATAGAACAATACCACACAATGTGAACCCTAATGTAAACTATGGACCTCAGTTAATAATATATTGGTTCATCAGTTGTAACAAGTATAACACCCTAATGTAAGGTTAATAATTGGAGAAAATGTGTTTTGGGAGGTGAAGGGGTATATAGGAACATTACATTTTCTGTTCAGTTTTTTTGTAAACCTAAAACTGCTCTAAAAAATAATGTCTGTTATTAAAAAATGTTCAATTTAAAAAATTTCATAGCCCTTCCTAATGCAGTGCAGAGTGGCATTATCTGCTCTCTAAGATGAAAAAAAAAAAAAATATATATATATATATATATATATATATATATATGAGCTTTATAGTCCCCAGGGATGGCAGAAATAGCTTATGTAAGCGGAATGAAGGTACATAGAAGAGTAGATGAGAATATTTTAGTTTCCTGGGATTTGTTCGCCAGCTCTGCTGAGTTCTACAGGGAATAGTCACTTCTGTTTATTTGCAAATATTTGGAGTCTTTGTTACTGTGTACTTGGAACACAGGGGGAGAAGCCAGGCTATTTTTCAGTGTGTCTATGAGTATATACCTCATTGTTCTAGAAAGTGTGACAGGAGTGGAGTATTTCAACTTTTTTGCTTCTGGAACAAAATAGCAAGTTCCCAGTAGATCACAAATGGTAGAAAAGACACAATATTGCTTGTAGTAATTTGGTGCAATAGTGAGGGGTGGAGGGAAAATCTCCTTTAAATGCTTCTCAAAATAATTGTTAGCAATGAATAGATGAGAGAAAGAAAAATAATAACAAAGAAAATTGAAATCTATGGATTTTTGTCTTATTAACCTTTTAGGAATTTCTATGTAATGTAATTATATATTAGAAATAATGTTTTTAAACAAATTTAGGTTTATCCTTAAAAAAACTTTCTAATAGAACATTTTTAGGAAATAGAAAATGCCCCAAAGCATGCAGCCACTAGAAAATGCTAAGATAGGAGTTCCCGTCGTGGCGCAGTGGTTAACGAATCCGACTAGGAACCATGAGGTTGCGGGTTCGATCCCTGGCCTCACTCAGTGGGTTAACGATCCGGCATTGCCGTGAGCTGTGGTGTAGGTCGCAGACACGGCTCGGGTCCTGCGTTGCTGTGGCTCTGGCAAAAGCCAGTGGCTACAGCTCAGATTAGACCCCTAGCCTGGGAACCTCCACATGCTGCGGGTACGGCCCTAAAATGACAAAAGGCAAAAAAAAAAAAAAAGCTAAGATAATAGTCTTTGTAGTAATGGAATCTTACAGTTAAGGCTACAAAGTTGTTCCATAAGGAAACCAAAACAGAAATGTAACTCTTCTCTTTCCTCTCTTTTCTGTTACCAGTTTGAGTCATTATAAACAGTTAAATGAAAATAGGGGGTAGCTAGCAAAGGAATAGCATTTTAGCACATTAATTTTTATAAGTTCTAAATTTTAAGCTATGACATAAGTTTAGTTGGGAGCCTCAAGATGGAAATTTGAGAAAATGTTTTTATTTCATTTTCTTCTTCCTAATGGTCCCTGATATTAGCTGATTCCACCAATGTTTCTGAAATAACCACATGAACTAAGTGAATTCCTCCATCCTTCTGGCCCCTTAGATTTACGATAGACCTCTAGGGTGTGTTTGACAGAAATTACCTTTGTGATTGGTACAGGAACAGGTATGTGCCTGACATAGGCCAATGAGAGTGAGTTTTAGGACTTTTTTTGTATATATTTTTCCAAGGATGCTTTCTTTTCCTGCTGCATGTAAGCATAGATGTATATTGCCCAGGAAACTGTTGGTATGCATTTGGTTGAATGACAGACTTGGGATGAAGTTTAACCCAAGGAACTCAAGGCAGAGGCAGAGAAAGAAACTTAGTTCTTAATAGTATTACTTGAGCTGCCATATAAAGCCTTCCCAGATCACCTCTGAACTTTTCAATTATGTGAAACAGTAAATTCCTTTTATTCTTTAAGATGGTTTGTTTCTGATTTTCTGCTGTTTTCAACTAAAAGCATGCTAACTGATATGGTTATTCTCTCCAGATCTTAATTTTACTGATGTAGGTCCCAAAGTCTATTAAGATCGGAATCACAAAGAAGAGTAAAGAAAGGTAGCCTAGAAGCCCAGCAGTGGGGGGCCTTGAAGAGGAAAGGGAAAAGAGAAAAGTGTAAAATGGATATATGTCTGGCCACAGACTCATTTTGGCTCATAAGAAACTTTCATTCCTTTTTAGCAAAACACTCTGATTATCACTCAAGCTGCTACAGGGAATATATATGCAATAAGAGCCATGAGGAATTTACCTACCTTCAGTAATCATCTGATGAACAATCCATTATTCCTAGTAAATTTCTACCATGAGAGGATAAATAAGAGGAAAAAAGAAAAGAGAAGAAAGCACACAAAATAACTGACCAACTCTCAACCTTTTTTCTTGGTCTTTATACTTTCTTCCACCTATTTAAACCTAAAATTTCTCTCTCTTACTCTGTAATAGATAGTGAGTTAATTGGCTTTGATTGAACATCTAAAGGTATTGTGGGTCTCAGGAACCATACACACTGCATGAGAAATCAGTGGTGTCTGGAGTAGGCTTGTACTGGCTCATGAGGGTCAACTGATAAATTTTCAGAAATCCTGTGAGCCAGTAGTTAAACTCAGTGAACATAGCCACTATTAAAATTAAACTCTATAGACTTAATAACTAGATAAATTATGTTAAAAACAAAGCAATAAATACTAAAAAATGTCACTTTCTAAATTTTCCTCCTTTTTGCTATCTATGCTCTTAATGTTTTTTTTTTTTTGTATCTTTTGTATCTGTATGGTGAAAATACTGCGTAGTGTTTTATTACTACACATCTCTTCCCACTTCTGCATTCAATGAGTGCCTCCTTGATGGTAGCCTAAAATGGTCATGTCAGGAGTATTTATACCGCAGAAAATGGGAAACTCTACAAACCAAGGCATTCTGCTTCCCCACCCCCAAAGAACCAGTTAGATATTCAGTAGCATACTAATAAACATAGGACCATCTTAAGTCAATATATTTTGCGTAAACATACAAACAATAAAAGACATAAACTAAACCCTTCCAGGTTTTCTTCCCTTTTCTTTCTGGTAGTTAAGTTTATTACATAACTGGAGCTGGAGTTCAGACCATCTGTTAGATGGGAAATCTAACATATGAACTTTCAGAGCAAAGAATATTGTCAATTGAGCACATAGAATCCAAGTTCAGCTGTTCCCTGCCCTGTGTTGCAAACCTCTGTGCAGGGTCTTAACAGGGTATTTAATCTGGATGCCTGATAAATGATATAACTTATTCAGGGTTCATATCCTTGCCCCGATGGATTAGAAGGTTGTCTTTGTGGCATTAGATCATCTATTGAAAATAATTGCTAGGCATACTTTCCTGTTGATGTCATTTGTAGTAATCCAGAATTTTCCATTTATTCTTAAAGATTTTATAGGGCTTAATCTATTACGGTTTGCTTCTATTTTAAGGAAATCAGTTATTATTTTGGAATAGTTAAATGTCTAATTATAAAAAATATTAAAATATAACTTTAGGGTCTTGACCATAGTCAAATGAATTTCCCCCAAAACCTTCACATTTTTCAGGCTACTAGAAATATTAAATAATTGTTACCAATATTCTTTCTCAGTAGTGACCTCAAATGTGCATTATTTTTGTAGTTAAATTAAGATTTAAAATCTTATATTAAAAAGTTCAAAATTTTGATTTTTGATATACTTTCCTTCTACTTTATCCACATTACTATACTAGGAACCAAATGGAAAATTGCATTTTATTGGAAGAGTATTAGTGATCTTTGAAAATGTGATCAATTCCTTTTTCAAACCTAACTTCATACTTACCTTTTGTAGTCTTACAGTTAACATTGGACCTAAATTTCTCTGAAAGGAAATGTTTCTTTTTTCACATTTATTTCATAGGTTAACATTCTGAAACTTAGTCAATAAAGATTTATGTGTGCACAGGTAGTTCTGTATTTTTCATTTGAAATTTTGATCCTGCTGGATTTATATATTTAATTAGATCAGCGAATCCAATCCATAGTTTGTAAAGATACCCACTTACAAATAATTGTAAAACAAAACATCTTCTAAAACTGTTTCCCCATGATTCACTGGCAGCTGCAGTTCTGGTAGAATGGGCAAAACCACAGTGGGACAGTTAACTGAAACTGATTTGCTTTAGGGTGGTCCTGTCAATTTACTTCAAAGCATGTCTGAAGCCCAAGAGATCTTCTCTGCACTTCCACAGGACCCTCCTACCTTGTTTACAGACAATTAGCCTATGTGGATTGAATAATAATCCATAAATTTACATTACTGCATACTGCAACATGTATATATATGTGTGTATATATATGTGTGTGTGTATATATATATATATATATATATATATATATATTCTATAAAAGTTAATAACCCAGACTATGATTTTGAATAATGCTTGAAAGGTCTACACTTGAAAGTTTATTAATCTTTTTTAATAATTGTCTCTACATTAAAAAGTTGATTTTGAAACCCATCTAAAATTCTTTATTTTCCTATTTCATATCTCTGTGCCTTGATTTGAGTTCTAAACTATAAAGTTTTTAAAAATTTACTGTTATTATCATTTAACTGTGCAAATCTATAAACATTTAAAAATGAGATTATCAGTGTGTTAAATTATACAAACTGAATTAACACAAACTAGTAATTCATCTAGTAGTCTTCATAGGATGTACAGCTAGTGCATATTAGAGTGAAAAAGACAACAAAGAAACTAGGATAATGGAATATGGCATGAATTAAACATTATAATTTCAACTTTGGTATAAACTAGAATTTAGCCTAGTTCTCTGCTGCTACTGTACTGGAGGGCCTTATTAGAGGTTTAGAAATCTATGGCATGTTTAGAAAATCTGTAATTTTACAGTGTATTATGGCACACCAATTTTCAAAATAGAACATGCTTTTTCTTGGGGTTATAAAAATGCTAATATGAAATTTTAAATCAAAGAAAACTAACAAACTTGTACATTAAACCTTAGGTTAAATTCTTTTTCTCCCCCATACATTTTACATTTGATCTGTAATGTTTAAGGCTTTTGTGTGTCCTCATTTTTATATTGATGACTTGATTAATTGCAATTTAAGATATACTTATACAGGAAAAGTAAAAGGGGTTCTCATATAACCTTTCATCTGAAAGTTGAGCTGTTATACTATGTGCTTTTAAAAGTGCCCTTGCAATTTATGTCTGTATTAACATTGCCTTTGTTATTGGTGGAGAAATTTAAATGCACTGATGTTTCACTTTAGCTCATTAATATATTAGAATCATGAAGTTTTGGAATTAAATATCTCAACTACTCTAACCTCTTCATTTTCAGTTGAGAAATCTAATGTCTGATCTGGAACCCAGGGCTCTTGGTACCATATCAGCAACAGCACTCCATTTAGGACCTGGCTTCCTCTTTTCAGACCACAAACTAAACTCTTTTCCTGAAATTGCAAAAACAGTCTACTCACTCAGTCTTCTGTGTGCTGGGAAAAGCTGTTTACTAGTCATGAGGGGGAAAGAAAAAAAAAAAAAACATACAAAAAAAAGCCCTCTCAGAGCCCAGGTGAGAAAACTGTAGGGTAACTGATACAGCTGTGATTCTCCCCGTTTCTGCAGCTCTTTTTCTAAACTGTCAGTAATATCTGTGCTTAAGATCAGGGACAGCATACTCCCAGTTCTTACATTATTTTAATTCCAATTCCTTTTCCCCACCATTTCTGGACGGAGGCCAGTTGCTCTAGAGTACCTACCTCTCCTTCCCTTCTCATTCCCCTTCTCTTTCTGTGTTGACTTACTACTTCCTATTCTTTTTTTCCTTCTCTCCCCACCCCCTACTTCCTTCAGTACTCAAGACACATGGTCACTGCTGGAGAATATGTGCAGATTCAGGAGTAGATAGCACAAGGCTGGTGGGCATAGAACCATCATAAGCCATCTTTTCTTACCTCCACAGTTAATCCAGGTACAGATAATGGCAAGATATTTTTGGTTTTGTCTTTTATAATAGCACTTGTTAGATGGTAGCAACACAGCTGATATTTGTTTAAAGCATATGGGTTTTATATCACAATAATGGCACAATAGTAACACAAAACAGCTTATACCATCAGCTCTAACACTTCTAATATTGATGTTGATGACCGTGATGAATGATCATCATGATATGATGATGAGGACAGTCAACTGAAAGTATACAGCCTGTGTAAGGGGAGACTTTTATTAATTACATATTAAGAATGTAATATATTTGCTTCTGGTAGATAATTTCATACCAAATCATAATTAATCATGAATGAATAATTTGGGGTTAGTAGAGGCTGGGAGTTATCTTCATTTTTACTCATGCTATCCACTTCTACATATTTTAATTAATATCAATAGGATTTCTCAGAAATTCTTTGAAATTATTTCTCCTTCAGATTCAATGAATGCTCTGATATAAAACTCTCCATTTTGATTCTTACATTTTCCTACTGATTCACTTCAAGGCTCTCCAGCTGTAGTCTTTCTCCCCATAGTAAGAACTGATCTGAACTTCTAGCTCATGTTTAGAAGACAACTCATTTAGCCATCTCATTGTCACATTTCATTCTCCTTTAGGCTAAATGTTTATGAAAAGTGATATAAAAAATGAATGAATTACAATACTGAAAAAAAATCTTGATGCACAAGGGAAGAAGGGGGTGGGAAAAGAACTTTGAACAGTGTCTCTGTTCATTTTTATAAAGGACAATTCAGTCCAAATTTTATTCATTTAGTCTTAGAATTAAGATCGAAACAGTTGTAAAATTTATGATTTATCTTAAATCATCTAAATTTACTGATGTGAATTGTTTGAAAGTTTGGAAATTTATTCTCAAAAAGGTTTCTTTGCAATCCACATCACATTTTTGCATCCTTAGAAAAAAAAAAGATACTCCTGTAGCTCCAGATATCTAAACTATGTCATATACAAATAGTAAAGTTCCATATAAGATGACAGAGGAAATAAATAAGGGAAATTATTTAAACTTCTTCCTAATGTACTACAGCTATTTTATCTGGGATGAATTAAGAAAGAGTCTGTGATTATCCCTGTGTTATCTGGAGTACTTGACCTCCAAACAAAGGCAGAGCATGTGACTCCACTTAAGGGACTGGAAATCTACCCATGATTTGGGAGTGAGGGCTTCAGCAGACTTTACATGGCTAGGACCTACTGGTGGTGAGATAGTAGTTTTGAGAATTCTTTGCCCCCCTTGAGATATAATTGTATTTTTTCATTATATTTTGTAAAAAAGCAAAAGCTATATTAAAAAAGAGAAAAAGATATTTTTATAGGCCTATGTCAGGAATAAGAGAGTAGGCTTTAACACATGATTTTAACTGGGAATACATTGAAACAATGAACTGATTTATGATTATGATGCAATTAGAAAATAACTTATCCCAAGCCTAGTTTAAAGGTAAATAATTTACTCTCAAACTCAAGCGATTATCTGATTTTTGCCTCATTGATCGAAGAAATTATTAAAACAATTTCAAGTAAACTAGTTGAAGCAGGAAATGAAAAGAAGCATAAAATTTTAAAAGAAGTATGAGTTTGGGAATCTTGGATTGCTACAAATTTGGTTCTAGGTCTGATTCAGAATTATTCTTACTTAATTCCAAACTATTTTGACATCATAATAAAACATGGGACTAAGTTGAATCCACTGTAGGGATTTTGTATTACAGAAAATAGAAAACAAAACTTAACAGCAGAACGTGTTAAATATGACTACATTGTGGGGAGGAGGGGAACATTTAACATTTGCTTTATGGTAGGTAAAATATGAAAATGCTACATATATGCCTGTTCCCAGCTGCCTTCACCAGATCTCATTGTTCTAGATGTCAGTATTGTTGAGGTAAATGGTTACTTTCCTTGTCAATAGAAGGGACATAAAGAGGCGCCCTGAAAACTCCACAGATATATTCTCGAATGGCTCAAATAAGCCCTTAAAAGGATCTGGATTTTCTACTTATTATCTTTTCAAATTGATGCTATCCTTTGCTCATGAACAGAGTTGAATTTCCTTTATAACAATCAAAATGCAATTTATAAAGCATTACTTTCTAGAGTTTTTTGCTAGAACTTAAAGAAAACGAGACAGTGGAATATCATCTTGCATCTAATTTACGTTAAAAGGCTTTTTGAGTTATATGCTTTTTTTTTCTTCTTTTTTTTTTTGGCCATTACCCACTGCATGTGGACATTCCTGGGCCAGGTATCAAAACCAAGCCAGAGCAGCAATAACACTGAATCCTTAACAGTTATGTCTAAGGAATTCCTAGAAATTATAAATAGAAGTAGATTTCTGCACAAGATATCTTCGTAAATCAACAATTAAATATGAAGACTGGTTTTAGGGTTAAAGCATTTCACAATGAATATGGATTCCAAAAACGGCTTTTTTTTTTTTAGAAGGATGCTAGAACAGAATTTTTAATGATTTTTTTAATTTAAGGAAAAAAATTAAGATAGATTATGTGGACTGGACAGGGAAAGCAAGATTATATGAGACTTGTTCAAAAAAAAAATCTGAAAAGTTGGGATATTGACTTATAATGCAAAAGGCAAGTCAAACAGAATGTACATCAGCTGTCAGATTGCTTCATTCCTTTAGAGCAGTTGTTCATCTGAAAATAGCTTTCAAATGAAAAAGGATGACTACAAAAGGATTAGTTACCATAGGCTTTTCTACACCCCCTAGAGCTACAGGTTTGTTGTGACAGAATAGCAAGAATTTAAAAGAAGTAAACCATAGACTATTAAATAACATCAGGGAGCATCTATATTAATGCTGTGAAGGATATTTATTGATACCGTTTCCATGAATTTCCTTCATGATGGCTGATGCTTGCTGTTTCCTCTGCTTCACCATGGTATTATGTGATAACATGATTTTTTTTGTTCCCTGTTAAAAACAAAGGAACATTATTGAGGCAATGTGAAGGACTCATTTGGAGTGTTTTATAATCATCCTTTTGAAAGAGAACATCTTTGTTCTTTATTAAGAGTTTATTATGACTTTCTCCTGAAAGACTTTAATACACATTCCTTGTCTGGTGACAGAGCATGCTATTCATTGACAGGCAACGTCCCAGTGAACAGAGGATGATTCTCAGAGTTTCAGGCGCAGTTTTATCTGCATACTAGTACAATAGTTTTCAAGCAATGAGAAACAATGAAAGAGATGGACTCCTTTCCCCTCCCTCTTTTTTTCCATAGCTTAATCTGTCATTATTTCCTTACTGGACCTCATTCGGCAATCAATTCCAGCAAGCTATAAGAATGTAGAGGGACACCAGATGAAATCAGAATTCTTTGGTGTTAGCATTTTAATATTGGCATCAACAGCTGTCTTTTAAAGCAAAGAATGCCCATTAATGAGTCACAACTCTGAACTTCCTTGGACAACTGGCTAATAAAACATTTTAGGAAACAGTATACTCACCTTGCTCTTAGATGGTGCTTTTCAGGAAGGATGAATCCCAATTTGTGGAGGAAAGACTGGAGATGGAATATGGATGGCACTTGGGCCTGATGGTTTTTATCCTTGAGCCTGGGACGGCATGGTCCCTAGCTCTGACTCAAACTGGGGATTGAGCCTTTCTGAAAAGACTGGCATCCAGCTGACATCAACTGACTATATATAGCTCCAAATACTTTAGCTACTCATATCTTCCTGGCAAAAGGGAGGAACCAAGAGAGATTAGGTTCTCTCCATTGTGTTTCTAGTTTGTGAGACGGTTGAATGAACATACAGAAAGTTTTTATGGAGCATCTTCTGTTTGAAGAGATAACTAGTGAAAAGGGATTTTTAAAATGCAGTTCTTACATGTTAATTGAACTGGCAAAAGATATATAAGTGAATTAGAACAGAATGAAATTAAAATGAAAATATTGACAGTAGTATCTATGGAGTTTTAAGAAGAAAGAAAGCAATATGGGGTAAATCAGTTCAGAAAAATGCGTGCTATTTGAATGGCAAGGTGGGGGACTATTTTTTAGTGTGCATTAGAGGCTGAGCCTTGAGGTTCTCTGAGTAAAAACTTAGACTCATAGTTAGGTCATAAGTCTTTGAAGAAGACTGTGCTTACAGTCTTCTGTAGAAGACAGTGCTTACAGAGTTGACCAAACTCTGCAAGGTCTGCAGTCGAGGATTTCTGTTTGGGAGACAGGTTAAAAGGTTGGAAGTTAGGCCATGTTGGCCTCTTGCTGGGCTTTGAACACAGAAGCATGTTCCCTCCTGTATCCGAGCTTTTGCTTTTATTATTTCCCATTTCCTGGAACGTGCTCTCCCCCATACCACTTGGCTCACTCATGCATTCAGGACCCCACTATTGCATTCAGGGCTCTCAAGTATTCAGAACTCTCCCTGTTGATTAGTTGAAAGTCTAATTAGTCATAAAGTTCTTCCCCACTCACTCTGTCTAAAATATCACATGGTGCCCCACTCTAGTCCCTTACTCTGCTTTGTTTTTAAAATATTTTTTGATTATTTAAGACTGAAGTCAAATGTGAGTGACAGAAAAATCCTAACAATAGAAATTTCAAAAGGATGGAAATTTGGTTTTATCGCACATAAATTTAATCCAGAGTTAAATAATTAGGTTTGATGTAATTGATGTAATCCTCAGGGGCTCAGTCACCTCTGATTGTTGATCCATTGCCCCTAAAATGCACACCCTTGGGTCTAAAAGGCTGCTTCAGCTCTAGTCAGCCTGCTCTTATTCAGTCAGCAGGAAAAAGAAAAAGTAATGAGAAAGACAGTAGGAAAAAGTAAAAGTAGTGAAGGTCTCCTTTAGAACATGTCCTGATATTGCTCAGACCTCTTTTGTTTACATCCCTTTGGCAGAACTTAGTTGCATAACCATACACAGCTCAAGAGAGGTTTGGAAATGTAGATTTTTTTCTGGGTGGCCATGTGCCCAATTAAATTCAGAGGTTAACTTACTGACAGAAAAAGTAATGATTACTAGGTGACAACTCTCAGTTTTTGCCAACAGAACATTTCAATCATCTATCAATTAAAATATGAACCTCATAAGAACTTAGGGTTTATATCTTCAGCAGCAAGAATTTTGTCTGGTATGGTATATTGGTAGACATTCAATATTCATTAGATGAATGAATAAACGTGTGGGTTGGAAATTAATTGTGGAATGCATTTAAGGTTTTGTATGAGTTTGGAATTCTTTTCCTGTTATAGCAAACACTTGGGGGAAAACAGAATTGTAATAAATGAACAGTCACTTGAATATAAGAAGACGGTGCCTACTTAAGGGAGAAGTTGTTTTGTAGGAAACTGAAATAGGTGCCCATTCAAAGGACTGACAGTTCAAGGTAGTAAACTGTAGGTTTAAGCTAACCTATTGTAATTGTTTCTAAATAAACATTTACATTGAAGTTATTAATTAGGTACCGGTGAGGAATATTTCGCCAAGCCAGTGAATTTAAATTCCCTCTTACAGTCTCTCAATTGCTTGTATATTCCTGGCTTTAGCATTTACTGTAGTATGCTATTAATCAGACTCTCAATGTCTTAGTTTTTCCATCTGTAAAATGGATGTTACAGTACCTACCACACAGAATTTTACATGTAACAGTTTTGGAAATTCTTGGCCATGCCCATGGCCCATGGAAGTTCCCAGGCCAGGCAATGAACCTGCGCCACAGCAGCAACTCAATCCATTGCAGTGACAATGCCAGGTCCTTAACCCACTGCACCATAAGAGAATTCCAATTTTAGAAATTCTTTTTTTTTTTGTCTTTTTGCCTTATCTAGAGCCGCACCCGCGGCATATGGAGATTCCCAGGCTAGGAGTCTAACAGGAGCTATAGCTGCAGGCCTTCGCCACAGCCACAGCAACATGGGATCCGAGCCACGTCTGCACCCTACACCACAACTCACGGCAACGCCGGATCCTTAACCCACTGAGCAAGGCCAGGGATCGAACCTGCAACCTCATGGTTCCTAGTCGGATTCATTAACCTCTGAGCCACGACAGGAACTCCTAGAAATTCTTGATACTTAATAAAAGTTTAGTAAGTTAATTTTTCTTTTTACTACTTTATTCCTACAACATGAAAGAATTTAGGACCTAGAACAGTCAACTGCATTATCCAGTAAAAATTGAAAGTATATCAGAAAGACTGCTTTCCTGTGCAGTCACCTTTATATGTTTCCAGTTACATGTTATATATAGTTCTCCAGGTTGAAATGTGTCCTCAGCAGACTGTTTTTGTTATGTTGATTTTGATTTCTAAAATGAAAGGTTATTTTTAAAATTTTTAAAGTTTTGAAGAATATAATAACTTGTTTTTGTTTGTTTCTAAATTATACCTAAAGTTATTTTGCCTTATTTTTTTAAGTTCATTTATATGTATCTGTGATAGCTTTTTAGTTTTTGAGCTTATTATTTGTTCTGAAAAGAAGAAAGAATTAGTCACTGGTATTATACCCATTTGCTTCATGATACAGTGATAAATTTTAAAAATGGTTATTATATAGCATTTTCAGATGGTCCATTCTATAAGCTAATGCATGTAAATGTTAAACTCACAGTTAATATATTTATTTTATCTGCACAGAGGTCTGGCTGTAGATGAAACTTCCCTCAAATTTGTCATATTGCAATCTCTTTTTGTCTATAGCTCTCACCCTCCCACCCCTAAGACCTAGGAATGCCCACCTGACTGCATCCCCCACAACACACATACACACTGCACTCCTATCCCTGCGGTCTCAGTACCTATACTGGTCCTACTAATCGTTCTTGTCCTTGAAGCATCTCCCTAACCTCAGTGTAAAGAGAGTCGTACTTTATTTTCCCCTCAAGGCCCTAAGTATTTTAAACTAACTGGTACTAAAGATAATGATAGGGCCTTTTCTTGTAGGCAAAATAATGGGATTCTAACAGTAGAACTTGATGCCCAATGAGGCTAGTGCTTTTGGCAGAGCTTTTCAGGACTCCTATGACCAAATTATTTCCATTTCTGGGCCTGTCACAGTTGCATTTCCAACTCTTTTACCACTTGCTTAAGAGAAAAAAAAGCTTAAATAAGCTGAATTTTACTGCCAGTATACCACCTAACAAAATCTACACGATGAGAACCCATGAAAGGCAACCTTATTCAGCTAGTGGTAAACATGTGCCCTTTAGCCAAGTGGTAAACAAAGTCTACATTCATCTTCCTCTGACTGAGCACTTGTTTTTTAATTCTCTATTTTTCCTTGCCCCATTTTCAGTCTATATTAGGTGGCTGTGGGCAGAAGATTAGGACACGATCCAGGGGGCTTGTGATGTGGGGACTGACTGTCTGCTAGGTGGACAGACAGCACGTTACCATTACTGAGGCTTAGTTCTGGATTAATGCACACAGAACTCAAATAGGGTAGCTTCCAGGCTGAATGACAAGTGAGAGGATGATCAGTTGTTTACCAGCCTTCAGGGCCTCAGATATGGCGGTAACCCTGGGAGGAAAGAATCTGTTGGAAAGGATAACAAATATGTAAAAACTCACAGGTGGTGAGGCTGTCTTTGGTTTGTGCAAAAATTCCTATGCATACTCCTTAATAGTTACCTGGCTTGCCATGCCTTCCATAGTTTCTATTTGCGTATATTGAGGAGCATCTGTTTTAAAATTGATCTCCTTAGCTGCTCATTACAAAGGCAGAATAATTATAAACAGAGGAGTGGTGATTATCCTACTGACCAAAGTGAGACTGTGTAAGACAGATAGAGGCCTGAGGGCACCAACTAATAGTAAGAGGAGCTATTATAGCCATTATTTAGTTAATTTTTGCTATGCTTTGCCTTTGTTTTGAAGATGAAGAAATCAGCATTCTGAGAGATTAAGTAAAACCTCCAGTGCAACCTGGTTGTAAATTACAGAGATGAATATAAAAGTTGTTTCTCTCTGTTTTTGTCTTTTTACTGTGTTGTGCAGAAATCTCTAACTTCCTGATCTCTGAATATCTCTGTATTGATATCTTCATGACAAAAATAAAGAAACAGAGATGAGAATTGTCAAAATAATTATTTCAATGTGCTCCTTATTGATTCCCTTTGGAATTTAGCATCCCAACACTGAGTTTATTTTAGATGAGGTGCTTCTAACTTATTAACGTTTACTGCTCTTTCCCGATTCATGTTTTTCTGGTTTGCAAACTTCTAGAGTTCCTCGTGGTGTCTATTCTCAGGGTGCTTGCCTTTCCTTCAGCTGTGCAAATACTAATGTTATTAAAATACTGAACATAAACAATGGAAACGTGCCCGTTTGCTGTGCAGATCTCTCCTTCCTTTCCTGGCCCATGTACCACACATACAAGCACACCACCTTCACTGCCAAAAATAAGGATCAAATCCAAATCCATGAAAATAATCCATTTATAGGAAAGCCCAGTGTTTTACTTTTATTCTTCTGGAAATTTATTTATTTTATCTAAGCATTTCCTCTTACGCTCTTGAATTAAACCTCAAGGTAAAGTGAGGAGAAAAGAAGTAAACAGAGCCCGGTGACCAGCTTGTCAAGGACAGAAGTTAATGTAATAGTGTTGGGAACTTGGAAAGAAGGAAAGTTTCATTTTTCAGAAACATTAAGAAAAAAGTTGCCAAAGAAAACCTTCGAATCATTTTTTTCCTTTGCTTGCATAATCCCAGCATTCATCCAGAACTTTGTCACATTTCCTTTCTCGATTCTAGCCAGTCTGTATTTTTCCTATAGTCTACAGAAGCAGTTTCTTTGACAATTTTCTCACCTGCAAGGAGTTACCCTGCCTTTATATATAAATTTAGCCTGAACTAATTAAAATTCATTGAAGCAAACATCAATTGCTTTTAAGAATGCATAGTCAAGAAATTTAGTGACAGAATCTGGGCTTCACAGTTGTGTATCATATGCTAGAGTCTCGGCAGCATGGCTAAAAATTAAGGACAATCGTAAGACTGTTGCATGGCATAGTGTTTACAATGCCTGACATATCTTAAGTGTATAATAAATGTTAGCCATTATTATTATAAAAAGTAAGTTTAACTTTAGGATAAACATGTGAAAGGATGACAATCAAATATGTTAAATCATCTTGAAAAATAATGCAGATGAGGCATAGAGAGTTTAAATCACACATTGAAGGTCATACTATTAGAAAAAGTAGAATAGTTCCTTAACTGAAAAATATATGAATTTGAATTGAGCTGTGGAATTAATACACATGAATAAAGCATGTATTTTTCAGAAGAGGGATTGCTAAGAAATAAAGCAGTCAGAAACTAACAGTGAAGGGTCTGGAGTACTTCATAAGTATATATCTTGTATAGAAGTGATTTATCAGTGTATCAGAACCTAATGTCAGTAACAAAATCTGAATCATCTGAGTAACTTTATTCTGCTTCAGTGATCCCAGGCAAACTTCCACTAATCTATTGGTTTCCCATGTAATATGCCTGAATCCTAACCCACCTACTACTTTTTTTCATAAACACTGACATATTTTAGGAGCGAAAAATTAAGTGTGTCTTAAATGTTTGTTAATGAGTGAGTGAATGAAAGGATGACAATTCAGGAGAGCAAAGTTCAAGAGAAAAGAAAATTTTAAGGCCCTGTCAAATTCTCGACAGAGATTACAGATGATGACATATGAGAAAAGATCATTGAATTTAGTAAGAAGTAGGTCATTGGCAAAATTTAGAGACACCTCAATGTGGTAGTAACAGAACCCAAATAGAATGGATATAAGGCAAGAGTGAGTGAATAGGAAGTGTCAGCTGAAAATGAAAATTATTTATTTAAAAGAATTGTTAGTGAACTAAATGGGAGAAAAGTTCAGTTTCTAAAAGGAAAACAAGTTTTTGTGCGTGTGTGTGTGTGTGTGTGTGTGCGCGCGCACGTGTCTTCAAAGAGGAAACGACCCTGTTTGGAGATAACAGAGAAACAAATATTGATGGGTAAAACAATAAAGTTGATAATTTGAGATTAAGGGTGGTTCTATTTATGATAGGTTTAAGTCTATGATGGTTGATCATTGGAGAAAAATCCTGGTGGGAGGGAAGAATTATGTGCCATGCAAGCTTAAAAAAGAAATGTTCATGGACGCAATAAAGCTACAGTTTCCTCAGTCCCTTTCTTGCTGTAGCAAGGCATTGGAACAGCAGACATTTTACAAATTTATCAAAGCAAAAGTACATTTACAGAGAGAGTGAGAACTCATGTGCTCACAGGTTAAAAAGAGAGCCTGACTCACTCTGCAACTGTCTCTATACCCCATAATGCGGACCTGAGTGGAGACCCAGTTTCTCCTGCTGTGCACAAGGGCTGAGTGTTGTTTGATCTCTGTATAGGACACAATTTGATTTGCTTGGTTTTGGGCAGCACAGCTTATTTGCAACAGGTTATGTAGAGGCGGGGTGAGGAAGGAGTGACATTCCTGCCCTACCAGGCTGTTCAAATTGGGGAAAGGGGCATTACAATGAGACCTGGCCAGTGGCTTTTGAAGGGGACTTGAAGCCTATAACAGAGGTTTGGCATCCTGGCCAGGTGGTGCCATTAGGAGGCCTTCCAGCATGCCATCACCAGAGTAATATACTAGGGACCAGGTACTAAGCAGGTCCAGAAATGCCAACTTTCCAGTTTTATTAGCCTTAGGCTGTGCCCCATTCGTTCACTAAAATTACTTTTGAGACAGTCATAAGTAACCTGGCAGATCCTAACCTATCTCTTGGCCTTCTTATTTGTATACCAAATTGCAACTAGAACCCCCATTTTGGTGTCCCACAAACATTTCAGCATTAACATGCCACAAATTGGGCTTATCATCCTTTTATATGAGCTCCTCATCTGAATTCCCAATCTTAGATAATGTACTCATCCCTTCCTACCCATTAGACCAAGTCAAGAATCATCCTAGAATCCTTTCTTCCTTTTCCCTCTTATAATCTAATCAAGCTCTTAAGTAATTTTTTGTCTGAGGGATCAGAGGTCTACCTCAACTCCATCCCTCTTACCCAAAGAAAGAGAGGAGATGATAATATGATTGTTGGCTCCCAAGACACAGATCTGGTTAGGTTGGGTGTTGACTGTAATGAAAGTGTATTGAGAGGATATACAGCTAGGTGTTGTCTCCTTCTTTGCTGTCTATTCCAAGCAAGCAGCAAAAGTTGTAAGCAACTGTAGTCCTAATCTTCTTGATCTTCTCTCCTGTTTTTAATTGCATATGACTGATAAGAGTATATTAAAACTATGTTTGGGCTTGGGGTGGGTAGGCTTTTAGGCCTCTGCCCATGTTCATTGTTTGGAACTTACGAGTTTTTTACTAGTAGTTTTTTCCTCTACCTGATGAATTCCCCTTATTTGGTGAATCTTTGGTAATTTTTCTATGGCCTCCTTCTACAAATCTTTCTACCTCCTTAAAACCTTCTCTGACTTTCCCAAGGAGACTTTGTGCTTGATCTTGGGCTACCTGCTCTTCTGGGCTTATGTTGTGTTATGTTTATATGTATAATACATCTATTATTATAGTCAATCTCTTTGTTTTGACAAATCTCAAATTTTTTAATCCCTAGTAGATTGAATCACTTTGTAACTCCAGTGCTTAATGTAGTCCTGGCAGATGGTAAGCATATGGAGAATATTTGTTGAATGACATAGCGTAACACTTGGGATGCAGCAAGAATGTAATGTATATTAGTTCCTTCACCATCATTAGCTTTACCATCTGTTCTCCATTCTTACCTCCTGATCCCATGACACACAGTTATGGGTCAAAAAGTGATGTTGCTTAGGGAACTTTTAGCTCCCTTATTTTGTATCAAAGTTCTTTTTTTTTCATATTAACAATGAATTTTATTTCAGTTATAGGTGTACAAAGATCATAACTCAATTCAATAGATTTTGTGTCCCAAACCCACAGTACATCCCCCCACCCCCCAGATTGTCTTATTTGAAAAACCAAGGTTTTCCAAAATCTGTGAGTCATTGTCTGTTCTTCAAAGAAGTTCATTGTCTCTTTAGTTTCCACATGTAAGCGGTAGAATTGGATGTTGCTGTCTAATTGTCTGACTGGTTCCCCTTCGTATGATAATTTCTAGGTTCATCCATGTTGCTATAAATGTTGTTATTCCGTTCCTTTTAATGGCTGAGTGATATTCCATTGTGTGTATGTACCATATCTTCCCTATCCACTCCTCTGTCGATGGGCATTTAAGTTGTTTCCATGACCTGGCTCCTTCCCTCTCTAACTGCTTTAGATGTAAAGTTAGGTTGTTTATTTGAGCTTCTTCTTGTTTCCTGAGGTAGGCTTGTATTGCTATATACTTTCCTCTTAGAACTGCTTTTGCTGCATCCCAGAGGTTTTGGAGTGTCCTGTCTTTGTTGTCATTTGCTTCTAGGTATTTTTTAATTTCCTCTTTGATTTCTTCAGTGATCCATTGGTTGTTTTATTATTTTTGTATCCATTCGGCTAGTCTGTGTCTTTTGGTTGGGGCATTCAGTCCATTAACATTTAAGGTAATTACTAATATATATGTTCTTATTGCCATTGTATTAACTGTTTGGGGTTTTTGTTGCCTTTTTTTTTTTTTACCCTTAAGTTTTGATATAGGAGTCTATATACAAAAGAGATTGTTTTAAGTTGTTGGTTTCTTAATTGCACGTGCGTCTCCAGTGACCTGCATTTGTGCTCTCTTCTCACGATTTCTGATTTTGGTAGCATAGTTGTGCATGGCTGATTTAGTATCTTTATTGTATATATGCCTTTACTGGTGAGCCTTGTCATTTGTGGTGTTTTTGCTTCTGGTTGTGGCCTTTTCTTTTCTGACTAGAGAAGTTCCTTTAAGATTTGTTGTAAAGCTGGTTTAGTGTTGCAGAAATCTCTTAGCTTTTGCTTATCTGTAAAGGTTTTTATCTCTCCTTCAAATCTGAATGTGAGCCTTGCAGGGTAAAGCAATCTTGATTGGAAGTTTTTCCCTTTCATCACATTAAGTATATCATGCCACTCCCTTCTGGCCTGCAGAGTTTCAGCTGAAAAATCTGCTGATAACCTTATTGGGGTTCCCTTGTATGTCATTTGTTTCTTTCCCCTAGCTGCTTTCAAAATTTTCTCTTTGTCTTTAATTTTGGTCACATATTTTGATGAATATGTGTCTCAGGGTGTTCCTCCTTGGGTTTATTTTTTATGGTACTCGTTGTGCTTCCTGAATCTGAGTGAGTGGTTCCTTTCCCATATTAGGGAAGTTTTTGGCTATTATCTCCTTGAATATTTTTTCTGTCCCCTTCTCTCTCTCTTCTCCTTCTGGCACCCCTATAATACGGATATTGGTGAGTTTAACAGTATCCCAGAGTTCTCTGAGACTCAGCTCATTTCTTTTCAATCTTTTATCTCTTTTCTCTTCCACATTAGTGATTTCCACTAATCTGTCCTCCACCTCGCTGATTCGTTCTTCTGCCTCCTGTATTCTATTGTTGGCTGCTTCTAATGAATTTTTTATTTCAGTTATTTTATTTTGCATCTCTTCTTGTTTAATTTTTACAGCTTGTATTTCTCTGCTCAGTGTTTCCTGTAAATGATCAGTCTTTGCCTCCAGTTTATTTCCAATGCCTTGCATCATCTTCAGCATCAACAGTCTAAAGTCTCTTTCTGAGAGGCTG